>JAAAWK010000085.1:0-302500 GCA_022496015.1 Hordeum marinum
TACACCTCCCGATGGTCTCCCGGTACACTACCGGTACTCCCGGTACACTACCAGTGAGCCCAAAACTTTTCCGGCGACCAAAATAGGACTTCCTATATATGAATCTTTACCTCCAGACCATTCCGGAGATCCTTGTGACGTCCGAGATCTCATCCGGGACTCCGAACAACCTTCGGTCACCACCATACATAACTCTATACAACCATGCTGGTTCGAGAACTATGTAGACATGAACGAGACACCTCTACGGTCAATAACCAATAGCGGACCTGGATGCCCATATTGGTTCTTACATATTCTACGAAGATCTTTATCGGTCGAACCTCTATGTCAAGGATTCAGTTAATCCCATATGATGTTCCCTTTGTTCTTTGGTATGTTACTTGCCCGAGATTCGATCGTCGGTATCTCCATACCTAGTTCAATCTTGTTACCGGCAAGTCTCTTTACTCGTTCCGTAATACAAGATACCGTGACTAACACTTAGTCACATTTCTTGCAAGGCTCATTGTGATGTTGTATTACCGAGTGGGCCCTGAGATACCTCTCCGTCACACGGAGTAACAAATCCCAGTCTCGATCCATGCCAACTCAGATACCCTCGGAGATACCTGTAGAGCACCTTTATAGTCACCTAGTTATGTTGCGACGTTTGATACACACAACGCACTCCTCCGGTGTCCGTGAGTTGCATGATCTCATGGACATAGGAACATATACTTGACATGCAGAAAACAGTAGCAATAAACCGACATGATCATATGCTACGTTTGTAGTTTGGGTCTTGTCCATCACATCATTCTCCTAATGATGTGATCCTTTTATCAAATGACAACTCATGTCCATGGCTAGGAAACCTTAACCATCTTTTGATCAACGAGCTAGTCTATTAGAGGCATTCTAGGGACATGGTTTTTGTCTATGTATCCACACATGCATCTAAGTCTCCGATCAATACAATTATAGCATGGATAATAAACGATTATCATGAACAAGGAAATATGATAATAACTAATTTATTATTGCCTCTAGGGCATATTTCAAACATTAATCACCTCAGTAAAGCGAATGTTCCAACTCCGAGATGCTTGCACCAGCCCATAAATGGAGCGTTGGAGCTTGCATACTTTGTTAGCATCTATAGGATCGACAAAACCTTCCGGCTGCATCATATACAGTTCTTCCTTGAGGAAGCCATTAAGGAATGCCATTTTGACATACATTAATCATAAAATGTGGCAATTGCTAACATGATTCGGACAGACTTCAGCATCACTACGGGTGAGAAAGTCTCATCGTAGTCAACTCCTTGAACTTGTCGATAACCCTTAGCGACAAGCCGAGCCTTTTAAACGGTGACATTACCGTTCGTGTCAGTCTTCTTCTTAATGATCCATTTATTTTCAATGGCTCGCTTATCATCAGGCAAGTCCACCAAGGTCCATACTTTGTTCTCATACATGGATCCTATCTCGGATTTCATGGCCTTAAGCCATTTGTTGGAATCCGGGCCCGCCAATGCTTCTTCATAGTTTGAAGGTTCACAGTTGTCCAACGACATGATCTCTAGGACAGGGTTGCCGTACCACTCTGGTGCGGAACGTGTCCTACTGGACCTTCGACATTCAATAGTAACTTGATCTGAAGTTTCATGATCATCATCATTAACTTCTTCTCCAGCCGGTGTAGGCTCCACAGAAACAACTTCCTGTGCTGCGCTACTCTCTAGTTCGAGTGGAGGTACGATTACCTCATCAAGTTCTATTTTCCTCCCACTTACTTCTTTCGAGAGAAAATCTTTCTCGATAAAGGATCCATTCTTGGCAACAAAGTCTTTGCCCTCGGATCGTAGGTAGAAGGTATACCCAATAGGCTCTTTGGGATATCCTATGAAGACGCACTTTTCCGCTTTAGGTTCGAGCTTCTCAGGTCGAAGTTTCTTCACATAAGCATCGTATCCCCAAACTTTTAGAAACGATAGCTTAGGTTTTTTTCCAAACCATAATTCATATGGTGCCGTCTCAACGGATTTAGACGGTGCCCTATTTAAAGTGAATGCGGCAGTCTCTAATGCATATCCCCAAAATGATAGCAGTAAGTCGATAAGAGACATCATAGATCGCACCATATCCAATAGTGTGCGATTACCATGTTCAGACACACCATTTCGCTGAGGTGTGCTAGGTGGAGTGAGTTGTGAAACAATTCCACATTTCCTTAGGTGTGTGCCAAACTCGTCACTTAAATATTCTCCGCCACAATCAGATCGTAGGCATTTTATTTTCCTGTCATGTTGATTCTCTACCTCTGGAATTCCTTGAACCTTTCAAAGGTTTCAGACTTGTGTTTCATTAAGTAGACATCCCATATCTGCTCAAATCATCAGTGAGGATGAGAACATAAATGTAGCCACCGCGAGACTCGACGCTCATTGGACCGCATACATCGGTATGTATTATCTCCAATAAGTCAGTTGCTCGCTCCATTATTCCGGAGAATGGAGTCTTGGTCATCTTGCCAATGAGGCATGGTTCACACGTGTCTAATGATTTGAAATCAAGAGACTCCAAATGTTCATCAGCATGGAGCTTCTTCATGCGTTTGACACCAATATGACCAAGGCGACAGTGCCACATGTAAGTGGGACTATCGTTATCAACCATACACTTTTTGGTACTCACACTATGGACATGTGTAACATCACGTTCGAGATTCATCAAAAATAAACCATTGACCAGAGGGGCATGACCATAAAACATTTCCCTCATATGAATAGAACAACCATTATTCTCAGATTTAAATGAGTAGCCATCTCGCATCAAGCGAGATCCAAATACAATGTTCATGCTCAAAGGTGGTACTCAATAACAATTATTAAGGTTCAAAACTAATCCCGAAGGTAGATGTGGGGGTAGCGTGCCGACGGCGATCACATCGACCTTGGAACCATTCCCGACGCGCATCGTCACCTCGTCCTTTGCCAGCGTCCGCTTATTCCACAGCTCCTTCTTGGAGTTACAAATGTGAGCAACTGCACCGGTATCAAATACCTAGGAGCTACTACGAGCGCTGGTTAAGTACACATCAATAACAAGTATATCACATATACCTTTAGCATTGTCGTCCTTCTTATCCGCTAAATACTTGGGGCAATTCTGCTTCCAGTGACCGGTACCCTTGCAATAAAACACTCAGTCTCAGGCTTGGGTCCATTCTTGTTCTTCTTCTTTCCGGCAACTTGCTTACCGGGCGCGGCAACAGCTTTGCCGTCCTTCTTGAAGTTCTTCTTACCCTTGCCTTTCTTGAAACTAGTAGTCTTATTCACCATCAACACTTGACGCTCCTTTTTGATCTCGACCTCTGCTGATTTCAGAATCGAGTACAACTCAGGAATGGACTTCTCCATACCCTGCATGTTGTAGTTCATCACAAAGCTTTTTTAGCTAGGTGGAAGTGACTGGAGGATTCTGGCAAAGACCAAGTCATTCGGGAGATTAACTCCCAGCTGAGTCAAGCGGTTATGTAGCCCAGACATCTTGAGGATGTGCTCACTGACAGAACTATTCTCCTCCATCTTACAGCTAAAGAACTTGTCGGAGATTTCATATCTCTCGACCCGGGCATGAGCTTGGAAACCTAGTTTTAGCTCTTGTAACATCGCATATGCTCCGTGTTACTCAAAACGCTTTTGGAGTCCCGATTCTAAACTGTAAAGCATGCCACACTGAACAAGGGAGTAATCATCACAGCGCGACTGCCAAGCGTTCGTAACGTCTTGGTCCGCTGGGAAAATGGGTGGGTCACCTAGCGGTGCATCAAGGACATACAATCTCTTGGAAGCTATGAGGATGATCCTCAAGCCACAAACCCAATACGCATAGTTGCTTCCATCATCTTTCAGCTTGGTTTTCTCTAGGAACGTGTTGAAGTTAAGGGTGACATTCGCGTTGGCCATTGGATCTACAATATAGATAGTAAAGACAATTTTTTAGACTAAGTTCATGATAATTAAGTTCACATAATCAAATTATTTAATGAACTCCCACTTAGATAGACATCTCTCTAGTCATTCAAGTGTTACATGATCCATGTGAACTAGCCCGTGTCCGATCATCACGTGAGACGGACTAGTCATCCATGGTGAACATCTCCATGTTGATCACATCTTCTATATGACTCATGTTTGACCTTTCGATCTTCCGTGTTCCGAGGCCATGTCTGTACATGCTAGGCTCGTCAAGTCAACCTAAGTGTTTTGCGTGTATAAATCTGGCTTACACCCATTGTATGCGAATGTTAGAACCTATCACACCCGATCATCACGTGGTGCTTCGGAACAACGATCCTTAGCAACGGTGCACAGTTAGGGTGAACACATCTCTTGAAATTTTATTGAGAGATCATCTTATTTACTACCGTCGTTCTAAGCAAATAAGATATAAACATGATAAACATCACATGCAATCAATATAGTGACATGATATGGCCAATATCATCTTGCTCCTTTGATCCCCATCTTCGAGGCACCATGATCATCACTGTCACCGACACGACACCATGATGTCCATCATCATGATCTCCATCATCGTGTCTTCATGAAGTTGTCTCGCCAACTATTACTTCTACTACTATGGCTAACATTTAGCAATAAAGTAAAGTAATTACATGGCGTTTATGATTGACACGCAGGTCATACAATAAAATAAGACAACTCCTATGGCTCCAGCAAGTTGTCATACTCATCGACATGCAAGTTGTGAATCCTATTACAAGAACATGATAAATCTCATACATCACAATGCATCACATCACATCCTTTTGGCCATATCACATCACAAGGCATATGCTGCAAAAACAAGTTAGACGTCCTCTAATTTGTAGTTGCAAGTTTTTACGTGGCTGCTATAGGTTTCTAGCAAGAACGTTTCTTACCTACGCCAAAACCACAACATAATATGCCAATTGCAATTTACCCTTCATAAGGACCCTTTTCATCGAATCCAATCTGACTAAGGTGGGAGAGACAGACACCCGCTAGCCACCTTATGCAACTAGTGCATGTCAGGCAGAGGAACTGGTCTCACGTAAGTGTACGTGTAAAGTTGGTCCGGGACGCTTCATCCCACAATATTTCCAAATAAAGATAAGACTAGTAGTGGTAAGCAAATTAACAAGATCGACGCCCACAACTGCTTTGTGTTCTACTCGTGCATAGATTCTACGCATAGACCTAGCTCATGATGCCACTGTTGGGAGACATAGTAGTAAATTTTTTTCCTACAATCAACAAGATCTATCCATGGAGAAACCAGCAATGAGTGGGGAGAGATTGCATCTTCATACCTTTGAAGATCGCTAAGCGGAAGCGTTACAAGAACGCGGTTGGTGGAGTCGTACTCGTAGCGATTCAGATCGCGGTGGATTCCGATCTAAGCGCCGAACAACGGCGCCTCCACGTTCAACACACGTGAAGCCTGGTGATGTCTCCTACGCCTTGATCCAGCAAGTAGGAAGGAAAGGTTTGGGAAGGGCTCCAACAGCAGCATGACGGCGCGGTGGTCGTGGAGTAGCAAGGTATTCCGGCAGGGCTTCGCCTAAGCGCTGCAGAGGAGGAAGAAGAGAGGTAGGGCTTCGTCGTGAGAGAGAGAGAGATCAGATCTTGTCTCAAAAGGCCAAAACCTCAAGTATATATAGGAGGAGGGATAGGGAGGGCTGCCTTGGCACCTCCTTCATGGAGGAGAGGTTCGGCCAAAGGTGGGGAGGAGTCCACCTCCCACAAGGGAGGTGGATCTCCTCTTTTAAACTCCTTTTGCCCTTATCTCGTGATCCCTATGCGCATGGGACTTTTGCAAAAGTCTTTACCAACCCAATAAGGGCTGGCACACTTTATCTAACAGACCATGAGGTCCTCTGGTCGTCACAACCCTCCCGGGGGTCCTTCGGCACCCTCCCGTCACTCTCGGTACACTACCGATGAGCCCGAAAACTTTCCGGTGACCAAAACTGGACTTCCTGTATATCATTCTTTACCTCCGGACCATTCCGGAGCTCCTCGTTACGTCCAAGATCTCAGCTGGGACTCCGAACAACCTTCGGTAATCACATATACCATTTCCCTATAACTCTAGCGTCATCGAACCTTAAGTGTGTAGACCCTATGGGTTCGGGAGACACGTAGACATGACCGAGACATCTCTCCGGCCAATAACTAACAGCGGGATCTGGATACCCATGTTGTCTCCCACGTACTCCATGATGATCTCATTGGATGAAGCACGATGTCGGGGATTCAACCAATCCCGTATTCAATTCCCTTTGTCTATCAGTATGATACTTGCCCGAGATTCGATCGTCGGTATCCCTATACCTTGTTCAATCTCGTTACCGGCAACTCTCTTTACTCGTTCCGTAATACATCATCCCGTGGATAACTCCTTAGTCACATTGAGCTCATTATGATGATGTCGTACCGAGTGGGCCTAGAGATACCTCTCCGTCACACGGAGCGACAAATCCCAGTCTCGATTCGTGCCAACCCAACATACACTTTCGGATATACCCGTAGTGCACCTTTATATCCACCCAGTTACGTTGTGACATTTGGCACAACCAAAGCATTCCTACGGTATTCGGGAGTTGCACAATCTCATGGTCTAAGGAAACGATACTTCACATTGAAAATCTTTAGAAAATGAACTAGACAATCTTGTGCTATGATTAGGATTGGGTCTTGTCCATCACATCATTCTCCTAATGATGTGATCCCATTATCAACGACATCCAATGTCCATGGTCATGAAACCGTGACCATCTATTGATCAACGAGCTAGTAAACTAGAGGCTACTAGGGACTTGTTGTGGTCTATGTATTCACACATGCATTACGGTTACTGGTTAATACAATTGTAGCACGAACAATAGACAATTATCATGAACAACGAAATACAATAATAACCATTTTATTATTGCCTCTAGGGCATATTTCCAACAGTTCCTGAATCGCGGCATGAGGGCAGACTGGGTGGAAAAGGCCCGCTAGGAAAGAATTCACTAATATGCCAGGACGGGCATTCTCTAGCCAAGCACACTACATAGTTCTACAAAGTTTTGCCTTGGTGGCTCCATATATCGAGCAACACAAAAATATTCTACATTCCAAACACCCGAAGAAGTCTGACGACTAGATTACACATGAGCAAACGGTGACTTTCACCGGTTAGTTGCAGATACATCTCATGCATGACGACATTGTTGAAGATGACCTGTACTTGTTGTCCAAGTTAAATCTTCGACTATATTGACTTTCGAAGGGTATGAGATAAATGGGAATACATTTTACACAATCGCCCAAGATTAAAAGAGTGCCAACCAAAACAGTGGTGTCCGCTTTGATGTAGCAAACAACAATGGGACGAAGGACACATACTATGGTTACATAGAGGAGATATGGGAACTTGACTATGGACTTGATTTGAAGGTCCCTTTGTTTAGGTGCAAATGGGTCAATCTGATAGCAGGCGGGGTAAAGAAAGACACGCAGTATGGAATGACAACAGTGGATCTCAACAATCTTGGGTACGACGCAAAGGGACACACACGAAGAAAAAAATTACACCCAAAGATCCCACTATGGGATGTGACCGGCTTCTCTAGTTAGTTTCCGCACTTCTATATCTAGAAAGTCCCACTTCGGAGAAACCGAAGGGAATCTTTGTAATAGTAGTGTACTTATGTGTGTTGCGTGTTCAGTATGCACCATTCGAAGGAAGGCCATCAGTTTTCAACCCTTTTTGACTTCATTTGTTATATTTCAGGCATTTACTAATATTTTTGAGCTAAATGACATTGAAATTGATAAGAATTACAAATGAACTCTAAAAAGGTTGAAAGTTGGCATGGTATCATCATTTCACCCACGTAGCATGTGCTAAAAAGTTGAGAGGGTTACGGCAAAAACTGTATGCACTTCGTGGACAAAATGGACAATCTCTTTTGATGTATCAGGGTTTCAGACGAAAACTCGCCTGTTACAAAGGAATTTCATTTTTAAACTTATTTCAACTCTAGACTTTTTGTGCCTTCAGTATGCACCATTCGAAGGAAGGCCATCAATTTTCAACCCTTTCCGACTTCATGTGCTATTTTTCATGCCTTTACTGATTTTTTTGAGCTAAATGACCCTGAAATTGATAAGCAGTACAAATGAACTCCGAAAAGGTTGAAAGTTGGCATGGTATCGTCATTTCACCCACATAGCATGTGGTAAAAAGTTGAGAGGATTACGGCAAAAACTGGATGCACTTCGTGTACAAAATGGATAATCTCTTTCGAAGTATCAGGGTTTCAGACGAAAACTCGCCTGTTACAAAGGCATTTCATTGTTTTAACTTATTTCAACTCCAGACTTTTTGTGCGTCCAGTATGTACCATTTGAAGGGAGGCCATCAATTTTCAACCCTTTCCGACTTCATTTGCTATTTTTCATGCATTTACTGTTTTTTTTGAGCTAAATGACCCTGAAATTGATAAACACTACAAATGAACTCTGACAAATTTGAAAGTTGGCATGGTATCTTCATTTCACCCACATAGCATGTGCTAAAAAGTTGAGTGGGTTACGGCAAAAACTGGATGCACTTCGTGTACAAAATGGACAATCTCTTTCGAAGTATCAACGTTTCATACGAAAACTCGCCTGTTACAAAGGCATTTCATTTTTTTAACTTATTTCAACTCCAGACTTTTTGTGCATTCATTATGCACCATTCGAAGGGAGGCTATCAATTTTCAACCCTTTCCGGATTCATTTTCTATTTTTCATGCATTTACTGATTTTTATGAGCTAAATGACCCTGAAATTGATAATCACTACAAATGAACTCTGAAAAGGTTGAAAGTAGGCATGGTATCGTCATTTCCCCCATATAGCATGTGCTAAAAAGTTGAGAGGGTTACGGCAAAAATTGGATGCACTTCGTGTACAGAATGGACAATCTCTTTCGAAGTATCAGGGTTTCAGACGAAAACTCGCCTGTTACAAAGGCATTTCATTTTTTAAATAACCTAAGTACCAAATTGGATATAATGATAAACCACGATAATATTAAACATTAGAAAAAAGAATCACTGGAAAATCTATTTTTAAGTAAAGTTATTCACAAACGTGATTCACACAAATTTCAAATAATTTCAATTTAAACTATTCAAATTTGAAAACTACTAGCACTAACAGAAAGTTTATAATTTTTTTTACCTAAAGAAAAAAGGTTCAAAAAGAAACTCTAAATAAAGCAAAAAACAACTCAGAAACAAAAGAAAATAAATAAATCAAAAAAAAACAAAAATATATATTAAAAAAAGCCCGCCTATTGGGCCGCCACGTCCTGCATACGACTAGAAACCCAACCTTTTGTTAGGCCAGAGCAGGCCTTCTCGGCCTACCGCACCTCGTCTCCCTATGGGGCCTACTGGGTCGTACAGGCCTGCGTCCTTAAGAGAGAAGCTCGACACGGTAGCCGTGGCGGGGCTTATAAACCGGTGCGAGCTCCTCTCGACTAGCGAGGTGAGACTAAACATCCACCCCGCCACTCACCTAGCACAACACCCTTTAGTCGCGGTTGGTGGCTCCAACCGCGACTAAAGACTCCCCTTTAGTCGTGGTTAGAGCCACCAACCGTGACTAAAGGTCAATTTCAGCCAGCCCAAGCGGCGGGAATCCAGACCTTTAGTCGCGGTAGGTGGCTCCAACCATGACTAAAGGGGGGTCTTTAGTCGCGGTTGGAGCCACCAACCGCGACTAAAGGCCTCCTTATATATACAACACTTCAAAAAAAATTCAGTTACTCTGCATTCTTCTCCTCTTTGCGACATCACTGCCGTCGCCGTCTCACCTCCCCGACGCCGCCCGCGTCGTCGCTGTCTTGCCTCCTCGCACTGATCTCTGACGCCGCCCGCACCCGTTCCTCCCCGAGCCCGGCCTTACCTCGCCTCGCCGTCGCCTCGCCATCGCCTCGCCTCGTCGAGCCCAGCCCGATCTCACCTCGCCTCGCCATTGCCTCGCCTTGCCGTCGCCCCGTCGCCCCACTGTGAGCTCTGATGACCCAAAAGTATAGGGGATCTATCATAGTCCTTTCTATAAATAAGAGTGTCGAACCAAATGAGGAGCAGAAGGAAATGACAAGCGGTTTTCAGTAAGGTATTCTCTGCAAGCACTGAAATAGTCGGTAACAGATAGTTGTATGATAAGATAATTTGTAACGGGTAGCAAGTAACAATAGTAGCAGAGGTGCAGCAATATGGCCCTATCCCTTTTGTAGAAAGGTACAAGCCTGAACGAACTCTTATATAAAGTAAAGTGCTGACGAGGACACATGTAAATTGTCAAGCTAGTTTTCATCATGTTCATATGATTCACGTTCGCTACTTTGATAGTTTGATATGTGGGTGGACCGGTGCTTGGGTACTGTCCTTACTTGGAAAAACATCCCACTTATGATTAACCCCTCTCGCAAGAATCCGCAACTTTGAAGGAAGAATTAAGACAAAGTCTAATCATAGCATTAAACTACTGGATCCAAATCAGCCCCTTGCGACGCAACACATAAACTAGGGTTTAAGCTTCTGTCACTCTAGCCACCCATCATCTACTTATTACTTTCCAATGCCTTACTCTAGGACCAAATAATGGTGAAGTGTCATGTAGTCGACGTTCACATAACACCACTAGATGAGAGACACCATACAACGCATCAAAATATCGAAGGAATACCAAATTCACATGACTACTCTTAACAAGACTTATCCCATGTCCTCAGGAACAAACGTAACTACTCACAAAGTATAATTATGTTCATGATCAGAGAGGTATTGTATAGAATTAGAGATCTGAACATATGATCTTCCACCAAGTAACCAACTAGCATCAACTACAATAAGCAATTAACACTACTAGCAACCTTACATGTACCAATCGGAGTTGCGAGATGGAGATTGAATACAAGAGATGAACTAGGGTTTGGAGATGAGATGGTGCTGATTAAGATGTTGATGAAGATGAGTACCCTCCGATGAGAGGAGTGTTGGTGATGAGGATGGCGATGATTTCCCTCTTCGGGAGAGAAGTTTCCCCGGCAGGACGGCCCTGTCGGAGCTCTAGATTGGTTCTGCTCAAGTTCCGCCTCTTGGCGGTGGCGTTTCTTCCCAAAAGCTCCCGATTGATTTTTTTCTGCGACAAAACCCTTCATATACGAGAAGATGGAGGCCAGATGAGCTGCAGGGGCCGACAAGCCCCCCAGGCATGCCCAGGGGGGTAGGCCGCGCCTGGCAGGCTCGTGGCCTCCTGGTGGCTCCTCTCTGGTATATCTTCGGCCCAGTATTTTTTATATATTCCAAAATAATTCCCTGTTGATTTTCAAGACTTTTGGAGTTGTGCAGAATAGATATCTCAAACTTGCTCCTTTTCCAGCCCAGAATTCCAGGTGCCGGGATTCTCCCTCTTTAGGTAAACCTTGTAAAATAAGAGAGAAAAGGCATGAGTATTGTACCATAATGTGTAATAACAACTCATAATGCGATAAATATCAATATAAAAGTATGATGCAAGATGGACGTATCAACTCCCCCAAGCTTAGACCTCGCTTGTCCTCAAGCGGAAGACGTGATCGATAAATATGCCCACATGTTTAGAGATAGAGGTGTCGATAAAATAAAATACGGACATGCAGGCATCATGATCATATTTAGAACAAAAATATCATCATATAATCCCTTATGCTAAAGTGAAAATTCATTCACAATGTAAAGCATGCATCAAGAACCTTATTGAGAATTAACATCCAATAGTCTTTAGTAATTGAAGCAATTGCAATTTATCATAACATCGAAAAGAGTCAAATAAGAGCTTGTAAAGCAAATCCACATACTCAATCATATTTTAGTATTCTACAATTGCTAAAACTCACGCGGTACTAACGAGATCAAAGTTTCAGTTGGACACAGAGAAAGATAGGGGCTTATAGTTTCGCCTCCCAACTATTTACCTGAAGGGTAATGTCAATAATAATAATTCATGATTACTTACTTCCAAGTTGATATATGAATATAGGTCTTTCCCTAGCACATGACGCTTGTCAAGATGATGGCAAAATAAGGAATTGGTGACGATCACCATGACTCTTTTAAAGATAAAACATAAAGGCACAAGATAGGCCCTTCATAGAGGGAAGCAGAGGTTGTCATGCGCTTTTAAGGTTTGGATGTGGGATCTCTTAGTGTGAAGGAATGTCACTTTATATTGCCTCCTATGATAAAGAACTTTATTATGCAGACTATCGCTTTTATGTCTTCCTCATCACAGGTTCGTACAAAGCTTATTTTCCGCACACTAATAGATCATACATATTTTGGGAGCAATTTTTATTGCTTGCACCGATGACAACTTACTTGAAGGATCTTATTCAATCCATAGGTAGGTATGGTGGACTATCATGGCAAAACTGGGTTGAGGATTTTATGGATGCACAAGTAGTATCTCTACTTAGTGAGGAAATTTTGGCTAATATGAGGTGGAAGCAAGCGTCACATGCTAAAGGATCCATAATCATATAACATTGTTCAGAACCAGGCAAACATAATTCATTACGTTGTCTTCCTCGTCCAACATCTACTTCTTAGCATGTAATACTTTAATGAGTGTTCACAATCATAGATGGTGTCAAAGATGATATATTTATATGTGAACCTCTCTTTCTTTATTATTTCCTATTAACTGCAACAAAGACCAAAATCTACGTTTGTCCACCCACAACAAGTTTCAGTCAACATTCTTTTTATATGTGAATCCATCACTTCCCATAAGATCATCACATGATATTTCTTGCTTTTGTTCTCTTATTATTATTTTCTTTAAATCATGGCAAGAAGAAAAGCCCTTAAATAAAACACTCTTTATTATATAACTCACGAACTCGATTACATTGGGGGTAACACAAGGCAAAACTCAAGCGTAAATCATACTAAGAACTTTATTCTACTAGATAAAGATATTACCAAAAGGATCGGACTAATATAAAGGTAAAGACAAAAGATATGATGGTGATATGATACCGGGGCAACTCCCCAAAGCTTGGCACAAGCCAAGGGGGGTGCCCATATCCGTGTGTTTAATTGTCTTCCTTCGGAGGTGATGGTGGTGGAGTTGTTGGAGTCCGGGGTTTATCCTCCGTCTTCCAAGGCATAGGTTCTACATCATGGAAAGATGATCGAGTCTCTGGGATCCTCAAATCTACAGCCAACTGCATTGCTTTAAATCTATACTCATACTCACAGTTCTGGTTTTGCAGGTCGTAGATCTGGGCTTGGAGATGATCGATTCTATTATAGAGCTTGAGGAGGTGTTCCCCGATGTCCTTGGCGTCGATCTTGTGCTTTTTGGTGAACTCTGTAATCATCATGTGGTTGGTGTTGAGTCCGCGTTCCACCATCCCTTGGCACTTGAGGACTTGCTGCTCCATTGCTTCGAACCTCGTCTCCACGCTTCCGGTCTTCTTGGGCCCCTCAACATCACGGATGTGCAGCACCCCCTGACACATCTCAATGGTTTGAGGGTGTTGCAGCACCTCCGTGAGGTAGGGGTTGATGACCTTCTCAAAGAACCTGTCCTTCGAGACCTTTATGGACGTCATAACGATCTAAATCTGTCTACACAATAGCTCGAAAAAAACAGAGAATATTTGCGTGATAGGTCAGACCTTTCGGGAGATTATATAATGAATTTTGACCAACCATAACGAGTATTCCACCAGAAAACGGAGTCCGGGAGGCACACGAGGAGCTCACGAGCCCCCCAGGCGCGGCCAGAGGGTGGGGCCGCGCCTGGCAGGCTCGTCGCCTCCTCGTGCGCTTTCCGGACTACCTTAATTTTTTGTATTTTCTAAATATTCCAAAACGGGGAAAAATTGCTATTGGAAAAGTTTCGAAGTCGGTTTGATTACCGTATCACATACCTCTTCTTTTTCGGAGTCTGAAATAGGATGGTAAACATCCCTTATGTACTCCTCCAGGATTATGGTATTAATTATATTGCTTTCTACACTTATGGGAGTACCCGAGATATAATGCTTGATTCTTTGCCCATTCACAACTCTCGGAAAAGTGCCTTATGTGTTGTTGATTTTGATGGCACCGGAACAATATACTTCCTCGACAATGTAAGGACCTTCCCATTTAGAGAGAAGTTTGCCTGAAAAAAATCTTAAATGAGAATTGTATAGCAAGACATAATCACCTATATTGAACTCACGTTTTTGTATCCTGTTATCATGCCACCTTTTAACTTTCTCTTTAAACAACTTGGCATTTTCATATGCCTGAGTTCTCCATTCATCAAGTGAAATCAAAGTTTGAAATCAAAGTTGAGCTCTTTGATTGCCCAATAATCCTTATGCTCTAGCTCAAGAGGTAAATGACATGATTTACCGTAAACGGCGCCAGAAAAGAGTCTTGATGACCCACAAGTATAGGGGATCTATCGTAGTCCTTTCGATAAATAAGAGTGTCGAATCCAACGAGGAGCAGAAGGAAACGACAAGTGGTTCTCAGTAAGGTATTCTCTGCAAGCACTGAAATAGTCGGTAACAGATAGTTGTATGATAAGATAATTTGTAATGGTAGAAAAGGTGCAGCAATATGGACCAATACCTTTTGTAGCAAGGGACAAGCCCGAACGAACTCTTATATAAAGTAAAGTGCTCCTGAGGACACATGGGAATTATTGTCAAGCTAGTTTTCATCATGTTCATAGGATTCGCGTTTGCTACTTTGATAGTTTGATATGTGGGTGGACCAGTGCTTGGGTGATGTCCTTACTTGGACAAACATCCCACTTATGATTAACCCTTCTTCCAAGCATCCGCAACTACGAAAGAAGAATTAAGACAAAGTCTAACCATAGCATTAAACTACTGGATCCAAATCAGCCCCTTGCGACGCAACGCATAAACTAGGGTTTAAGCTTCTGTCACTCTAGCAACCCATCATCTCCTTATTACTTCCCAATGCCTTCCTCTAGGCCCAAAAAATGGTGAAGTGTCATGTAGTCGATGTTCACATAACACCACTAGACGAGAGACAACATACAACGCATCAAAATATCGAACGAATACCAAATTCACATGACTACTCTTAACAAGACTTATCCCATGTCCTCAGGAACAAACGTAACTACTCACAAAGCATAATTATGTTCATGATCAGAGATGTATTGAATAGAATTAAGGATCTGAACATATGATCTTCCACCAAGTAAACCAACTAGCATCAACTACAAGAAGCAATTACACTACTAGCAACGTTACAAGTACCAATCGGAGTTGCGAGACGGATATTGGATACAAGAGATGAAATAGGGTTTGGAGATGAGATGGCGCTGATGAAGATGTTATGAAGATGAGTCCCCTCTGATGAGAGGAGTGTTGGTGATGACGATGGCGACGATTTCCCTCTCCAGGAGAGAAGTTTCCCCGACAGGACGGCCCTGCCGGAGCTCTAGATTAGTTCTGCTCAAGTTCCGCCTCATGGCGGCGGCGTTTCTTCCCGAAAGCTCCCGATTGATTTGTTCTGCGATGAAACCCTTCATATAGGAGAAGATGGAGGCCAGAGGAGCTGCAGGGGGCCCACAAGCCCCCCAGGCGCTCCCAGGGGGGTAGGCCGCGCCTGGCAGGCTCGTGGCCTCCTGGTGGCTCCTCTCTGGTATAGGCCGCCTAGTATTTTTTATATATTCCAGAATAATTCCTTGCTGATTTTCACACCTTTTGGAGTTGTGCAGAATAGACATGTCAAACTTGCTCCTTTTCCGGCCCAGAATTCCAGCTGCCGACATTCTCCCTCTTCAGGTAAACCTTGTAAAATAAGAGAGAAAAGGCATGAGTATTGTACCATAATGTGTAATAACAACTCATAATGCGATAAATACCAACATAAAAGTATGATGCAAAATGGACGTATCAAGCTCCCCCCCTCTCCCCCCTCTCTCTCGCCCAGTGTGTGTTGGGGAACGTCGCATGGGAAACAAAACATTTCCTACGCACACGCAGATGTATCCATGGTGATGAGCATCTACGAGAGGGAGAGTGGATCTACATACCCTTGTAGATCGCTAAGCGGGAAGCGTTAAGAAACGTGGTTGGTGTAGTCGAACATCTTCGCGATCCAAATCGCCGAGCGTCCCGCGATCTCATCACGATCCGTCCTGCGTTCCAATCACGATCCGTCCCGTGAACTCATCACGATCTGTCCCACAATCTCATCACGATCCATCTCATGATCTTGATCGCGAAATCATCACGATCTATTCCGCGATCTCATCACTAACCGTCTCGTGATCATGATCATGGTCCTTCCGATCTAGCGCCGAACGGACGGCACCTCCGCATTCAGCACACGTACAACTTGATGACGATCTCTGCCTTCTTGATCCAATAAGAGGGAGTGGAGAGGTAGAAGAGTTATCTGGCAGCGTGACGGCGCTCCGGCGATGGTGGTGGAGGAATTCCGGCAGGGTTCGCCTAAGCGCTGCAGAAAAACTGATCTAGAGGAGACTGGAGGAACGGGTAGCACGTGGCTGTAAAAGTCAGGTGCAAAACACCCAATACCACCAGTATATATAGGGGGATAGGAGAGGAGGCCTTGTGCAAGGGCAGGCCCTCCTAGGAGTCAGCCGAAGTTGGAAGGTGGAGGAGGACTCTCCTCCTCCAATCCTAGTAGGATTAGGATTCCTCCTTTTTGCCTTTTTTTCACCTTTTTCCTTTGGGTTTCTTTCTTCCAGCTACATGGGCCTATTGTGGTTGTTCCACCAGCCTACTAAGGGCTTGTTATTACTTTCCCACAGCCCATGAAGCCTCTTGTGTCGAAATACCCCTCCCGGAGGTCTCCCGGTACACTACCGATGAGCACGAAACTTTTCCGGCGACCAAAACGGGACTTCCTATATATGAATCTTTACCTCCGGACCATTACGGAACTCCTCATGACATCCTGGATCTCATCCGGGACTTCGAACAAACTTCAGTCACCACCATGCATAACACTATACTACCGAAACGTCACCAAACCTTAAGTGTGTAGACCCTGCGGGTTCGAGAACTATGTAGACATGAACGAGACACCTCTATGGTCAAAAACCAATGGCGGGACCTGGATGTCCACATTGGTTCCTACATATTCTACGAAGATCTTCATCGGTTGGACCTCTCTGTCAAGGATTTAGTTAATCCCGTATGATGTTCCCTTTGTTCTTCGGTATGTTACTTGCCCGAGTTCGATCGTCGGTATCTCCATACATAGTTCAACCTCGTTACCGGTAAGTCTCTTTACTCGTTCCATAATACAAGATCCCGTGACTAACACTTAGCCACATTGCTTGCAAGGCTTGTTGTGATGTTGTATTACCGAGTGGGCCCTGAGATACCTCTCTGTCACACGGAGTAACAAGTCCCAGTTTTGATCCACGCCAACTCAACAGACACCCTCGGAGATACCTGTAGAGCACCTTTATGGTCACCCAGTTACGTTGTGACGTTTGATACATACAAGGTACTCCTACGATGTCCGTGAGTTGCAAGATCTCATGGTCATAGGAACATATACTTGACATCCAGAAAACAGTAGCAATAAACTGACACGATCATATGCTACGTTTGTAGTTTGGGTCTTGTCCATCACATCATTCTCTAATGATGTGATCTCGTTATCAAACGACATCTCATGTCCATGGTTAGGAAAGATTAACCATCTTTTGATCAATGAGGTAGTCTACTAGATGCATACTAGGGACATGGTGTTGTCTATGTATCCACACATGTATCTGAGTTTCCGAGCAACAGAATTATAGCATGGATAATAAATGATTATCATGAACAAGGAAATATGATAATAGCTAATTTATTATTGCATCTAGCGCATATTTCCAATAGTCTCCCACTTGCACCGGAGTCAATAATCTAGTTCATATCACTATGTGATTCGCATTGTTATGAATCGAACACCCAATGTGTTGTGGGGCTCGATCATGCTTTGCATGTGAGAGAGGTCTTATAGTCAACGGGTCTACGACATTCAGATCCGTGTGTACTTTGCAAATCTCTATGTCAAACTATAAACACTGCTACCACACTCCACTTGGTACTATTCCAAATGGATGCTCCACTATACGTATCCAGATTGCTACTATGAGTCATCCGGATTGGTGTTAAAGCTTGCATCGACGTAACTCTTTACGACGAACTCTTTACCACCTCCATAACCGAGAAACATCTCCTTAGTCTTTTAGTTTCTAAGGATAATCTTGATCGCTGTCCAGTGATCCACTCCAGGATCACTCTTGTACCCCTTAACGGATTCATGGCTAGGCACACACACGTGCGGTACACAGCGTAACATACTATACAAAGCCTATGGCTAAGGCATAGGGGACGACGTTCGTCCTTTCTCTTTCTTCTGCCGTTCTCGAGCTTTTGAGTCTCGCCCAACTTCACACCTTACAAATCAGGCAAGAACTATTTCTCTGACTGATCCATTTTGAACTCTTTCAAAATCTTGTCAAGGTATGTACTCATTGAAATGCTCATTAAGCATATTGATCTATCTCTATAGATCTCGATGCGGAACAATTACGTAGCTTTATCCAGGTCTTCCTTTGAAAATCACTTTCCAAACAACCATTTATGCTTTCCAGAAATTCTACATTATTTCCGATCAATAATATGTCATCCACATATACTTATCAGAAATTCTATAGTGCTCCCACTCATTTTATTGTAAATACAAGTTTCTTGTAAACTTTGTATAAACTACAAAACTTTGATCACCTCATCAAAGTATATATTCCAACTCCGAGATGCTTGCTTTAGTCTATAGAAGGATCATTGAAGCTAGCACACCTTTTAGCATCCTTAGGACTGACAAGACCTCCTGGTTATATCACATACAACCTTTCCTCAAGCAAACCGTTAAGTAAACGATGTTTGGACATCCATCTGCCAGATTTCATAATTGAAAAGATGCAGCAACTACTAACACAATTCTAGCAGACTTTAGCACCGCTACGAGTGAGAAAGTCTCATCGTAGTCAACTCCTTGAACTTGTCACAAACATCTTTGCAACAAGTCGAGCTTTACAAATGGTGACATTTACCATCAGCGTCTGTCTTCATTTAAAGATCCATTTGTACTCAACGACCTGCCGTCCAACGAGCAAGTCTACCAAAGTCTATACTTAGTTTTCATACATGGATCCTATCTCGGGTTTCATGGCCTCCAACCATTTGTTGGAATCCGGGCCCATCATTGCTTCTCCATAGCTCATAGGTTTATCGTTGTCCAACAACATGACCTCCAAGACAGGGTTGTCGTACCGCTCAGGAACAGCACACATCCTTGTTGACCTACAAAGTTTGATAGTAACTTGATCCTAAAGCTTCATGATCATCATCATTAACTTCCTCTTCAACTAACATAGGCTTCACAGAAACATCTTCCTACGCTGCGCTACTCTCAGTTTGAACAAAGGTTTAACAACCTCATGAAGTTCTATCTTCCTCCCACTCATTTCTTTCGAGAGAAACTTTTCCTCGAGAAAGGATCCGTTTTAGCAACAAACACTTTGCACTTGGATCTGAGATAGAAGGTTCACCCAACAGTTCTTAGGGTATTCTATGAAGATGCATTTGTCCGCCTTGGGTTCGACCTCATTAGGTGAAAACGTTTTCCACACAAGCATTGCAGCACCAAACATTAAGAAATGATAGCTTAGGTTTCTATCAAACCATAATTCACACGGTGTCATCTCAACGGATTTAGATGGTGCCCTATTTAAAGTGAATGTAGTTGTCTCTAATGCATAACCCCAAAATTATAGTAGCAAAATGATAAGAGACATCATTGCACGTACCATATCCAATAGAGCACGACTATGACGTTCGGACACACCATCACACTATGGTGTTCCAGGTGGCGTGAGTTGTGAAACAACTTTCACATTGTCTAAAGTTGTATGCCAAACTCGTAACTCAGATATTCACCTCCACGAACACATCGCAGACATTTTTATCTTCTTGTCACATTGATCTTAAACTTCACTCTGAATTTGCTTGAACCCTTCAAACGATTCAGACTTGTGTTTCATTAAGTAATATCCACTATATCTACTCAAATCATCAGTGAAGGTAAGAAAATAACGATATCATCCGCATGCTACAAGACTCATTGGATTGCATACATCGAATGTATCATTTCCAATAAACCACTTGCCCGGTCCATCAATCCGGAAAACGTGGTCCTTAGTCATCTTGCCCAAGAGGCATGGTCCGCATGTCTCAACCGATTCGAAATTGAATGACTCCAAAGATCCATCTGCATGGAGTTTCTTCATGCGCTTGATACCAATGTGACATTTCGCGACAGTGCCACAAGTATGTGGTACTATCATTATTAACTTTGTATCTTTTGTCATCAATGTTATGAACATGTGTATTACCACGATCCAGATTTCAACAAACCATTCTCACTGGGTGCATGACCATTGAAGGTATTATTCTTGTAAACGGAATAACCATTATTCTCTAGTTTAAATGAATAACCGTGTTGCAATAAGGACGATCTAATCATGTTCATCCTCAACGCAAACACCAACAACATTTAGGTCTGTCACTAATCCCGAAAGTAGAGAGAGCGTGCGATGTTGATCACATCATCCTTGGAAACATTTCCAATACACATCGTCACCTCACCCTTAGCTAGTTCTCCGTTTATTCCGTAGATTTTATTTCAAGTTACTAACTTTTAGCAACCAAACCGGTATCCAATACCCAGGTGCTACTAGGAGTACTAGCAAGGTACACATCAATAACACGTATATCAAATGTACTTCTGTCGACTTTGCCAGCCTTCTTATCTACCAAGTAACTAGGGTTGTTCCGCTTCAGTGACCGCTCTCCTCATAATCGAAGCACTTAGTCTCGGGTTTGGGTTCAACTCTGGGTTGCTTCACTGGAGCAGCAACTAACTTGCCATCCATGAAGTTTTCTTCCTTGCCCTTGCCCTTCTCGAAACTACTGTTTTTACTAACCATCAACACTTGATGCTCCTTCTTGATTTCTACCTTCGTGGTGTCAAACATCGCGGACAGCTCAGCAATCATTATTTCTATCCCTCGCAATTTATAGTTCATCACCAAGTTCTAGTAGCTTAGTAACAGTGACTTGGAGAACTATGTCAATCACTATCTTATCTGGGAGATTAACTCCCACTCGATTCAAGCGATTGTAGTACACAGACAATATGAGCACATGCTCAACAATTGAGCTATTCTCCTTCATCTTACAGGCAAAGAATCTTGTTGGAGATCTCATATCTCGCAACACAGGCATGAGCCTGAGATCACAATCACAGCTCTTAGAACATCTCATATGTTCTGTGACGTTCAAAACGTTTCAGAGCCACAATTCTAAGCCGTAATGCATGACGCACTAAACTATCAAGTAGTCATCGGAACTTTCTGTTGGAAATATGCCCTAGAGGCAATAATAAATTAGTTATCATCATATTTTGTTGTTCATTATAATCGTTTATTATCCATGCTATAATTTTATTGATCAGAGACTGAAATGCATGTGTGGATACATAGACAAAACCATGTCCCTATTATGCCTCTAATAGACTAGCTCGTTGATCAAAAGATGGTTAAGGTTTTCTAGCCATGGACATGAGAGGTCATTTGATATTGGGATCAGATCATTAGGATAATGATGTGATGGACAAGACCCAAACTACAAACATAGCATATGATCGTGTCAGTTTATTGCTACTGTTTTCTGCATGTCAAGTATATGTTCCTATGACCATGAGATCATGCAACTCACGGATATCGGAGGAGTGCCTTGTGTGTATCAAACGTCGCAACGTAACTGAGTGACTATAAAAAGGTGCTCTACAGGTATCTCCGATGGTGTCTGTTGAGTTGGCATGGATCAAGACTGGGATTTGTTACTCCGTGTGATGGAGAGGTATCTCAGGGCCCACTCGGTAATACAACATCACAATGAGCCTTGCAAGCAATGTGACTAAGTGTTGGTCACGGGATCTTGTATTACGTAACGAGTAAAGAAACTTGCCAGTAACGAGGTTGAACTAGGTTTGGAGATACCGACGATCGAATCTCGGGCAAGTAACATACTGAAGAACAAAGGGAACATCATATGGGATTAACTGAATCCTTGACATAGAGGTTCGACTGATAAAGATCTTCGTAGAATATGTAGGAACCAATGTGGATATCCAGGTCCCGCCATTTTTTATTGACCGTAGAGGTGTCTCGGTCATGTCTACATAGTTCTCGAACCTAGCAGGGTCTGCACACTTAAGGTTTGGTGACGTTTCGGTAGTATAGAGTTATGTATGGTGGTGACCAAAGGTTGTTCAGAGTCCCGGATGAGATCCCGGAAGTCACCTGAGGAGCTCCGGAATGGTACGGAGGTAAATATTGATATATAGGAAGTCCTATTTTGGTCACCGGAAAAGTTTCGGGCTCACCGGTAGTGTACCGGGAGTGCCGGTAGTGTATCAGGAGACCATCGGGAGGGGTATTTCGACCCAAAAGGCTACATGGGCTGTGGGAGAGTGAATACCCGCCCTTAGTGGGCTGATGGAAGTCCCACACAAGGCCCATGAGGCTGGGAAGAAAATCCCAAAGAGAAAAAGGTGGAAAAAGGCAAAAATAGGATGAATCCTAGTCCTACTAGGATTGGAGGTGGATTCCACCTCTCCTACTTGTTTTGGTCGACCCAAGAGCTGGATCTTTGAGAGCCAAGCCTCCTCCTCTCTTCCTCTTATATATACTAGAGGTTTCAGGGTTTTTTGTACTTGATTTTCAGCCACGTGCAACCCTAATCTCTAGTGCATAGTTTCTCCTCTAGATTGGATTTCTGCAGTGCTTAGGCGAAGCCCTGCCGGAATCACTCCACCACCATCGCCGGAGCGCCGTCACGCTGCCGGTGAACTCTTCCTCCTCTCCGCCTCCTCTTGCTAGATCAAGATGGTGGAGATCGTCATCAAGCTGCACGTGTGCTGAACGCGGAGGTGTCGTCCGTTCGGTACTAGATCGGAAGGATCGTGATCAAGGCCGCGAGACGTTGGTGATCGGATCGCGGCACGGACGTGATGAGATCGCGGGACTATTCATGATTGGATCGTGGGACGCTCGGTGATTTGGATCGTGAAGAAGTTCGACTACACCAACCGCGTTTCTTAACGCTTCCCGCTTAGCGATCTACAAGGGTACGTAGATCCACTCTCCCTCTCGTAGATGATCATCACCATGGATAGCTTTGCGTGTGCGTAGGAAATTTTTTGTTTCCCATGCGACGTTCCCCAACAGTGGCATCATGATCTAGGTCTATGTGTCGATGAGATCTCGAGTAGAACACAAAAGGTTTATGGGCGTTGATGCTTAGATTGCTTCCTCCCTTGGTCGTATTTTGGTTCAGCGGGATTGTGAGATGAAGCATCCCGGACCAATATTACTCGTACGCTTACGAGAGACCGGTTCCCTCGATGCAACTTGTTGCCTAGATGGCTTGCGGGTGACAAATTCTCTCACTTTAGTTGGATCGGATCCGACAAAGGCGGTCCTTGAGAAGGTTGAAAAGCAACTAGTCTATCACCATTGTGGTTTTTGCGTTGGTGAGAATTGTTCTTTCTAGATACCCATAGCAGCCACGTAAAACATGCAACAACAATTAGAGGACGTCTAACTTGTTTTTGCAGGGTATGTTGTGATATGATATGGCCAATTACATGATGTGATATATGTGATGTATGAGATGATCATGTGATGTATAGATTATCATGACTTGCATGTCGATGAGTACGGCAACCGGCAGGAGCCATAGGGTTCTCTTTAATTATTGTATGACATACATGTCAATCATTAAGCGCTATGTAATGCTTTACTTTATCTCTACGGTAGCAATAGTAGTAGAAGCATGTGGGGCGCGACAACCCCGATGGCGACACGTTGATGGAGATCAAGATGATGGACATCATGGTGTCGTGCCAGTGATGATGGAGATCATGCCATTGCTTTCATGATGGAGATCAAAATCACAAGATCATGGCCATATCATGTCACTTATGATTTGCATGTGGTGTTAATCCTTTTACGCACCTTGTTTTTCTTAGGACGACGGTAACATTATAAGGTGATCCCTCACTTAATTTCAAGATAATTTGTGTTCTCCCCGAGTGTGCACCATTGCGAAAGTTCGTCGTGTTGAGACACCACGCGATGATCGGGTGTGATAGACTCTACGTTCACATACAACGGGTGCAAGCCAGTGTTGAACATGCAGAACACTTGGGTTAAACTTGACGAGCCTAGCATGTACAGACATGGCCTCGGAACACAAGAGACCGAAAGGTCGAACATGAGTCATATAGTAGATGTGATCAACATGATGATGTTCACCATTGCAGCCACCTCAACTCACGTGATGATCGGACTTGAGTTGGTGAATTTGGATCATGTATCACTCGAATGATCGGAGGGATGTCAATTTGAGTGGGAGTTCTTCAGTAATATGATTAATTGAACTAATTATCATGAACATAGTCAATAGTGTCTTTGCAAATTATGTTGTAGATTACTAGCTCGCACTGTAGCTCCCTTAATTTTAATATGTTCCTAGAGAAATAGAGTTGAAAGATGATGGTAGCAATATTGCGGACTGGGTCCGTGATCTGAGGATTGTCCTTATTGCTGCACAGAAGGCTTATGTCCTTAATGCACCGCTCGGTGCGCCAACCCCTCTAGAGTCGTCTGTAGATGTTGTGAACATTTGACAGGCATGTTCTGATGACTACTTCATAGTTTAGTGCGTCATGAATTACGGCTTAGAATTGAGTCTCCAAAACATTTTGAACGTCATGGAATTATGAGATGTTTCTAAGAGCTGAAATTATGATCTCAGGCTCGTGCCCGTGTTGCGAGTTATGAGATCTCCAACAAGATTCGTTGCCTGCAAGATGAAAGAGAATAGCTCAATCGTTGAGCATGTGCTCAGTTTGTCTGGGTGCTACAATCGCTTGAATCATGTGGGAGTTGATCTTCCTGATAAGATAGTGATTGACATAGTTCTCCAAGTCACTGTCACTAAGCTACTAGAACTTGGTGATGAACTATAAATTGCCAGGGATAGAAATAATGATTCCTGAGCTGGTCGCGATGTTTGACACTGCGAAGGTAGAAATCAAGAAGGAGCATCAAGTGTTGATGGTTAATCAAACCACTAGTTTCGAGAAGGGCAAGAGCAAGGAGGGAAACTTCATGGATAGCAAGTGAGTTGCTTCTCCAGTGAAGCAACCGAAAGTTGAACTCAAACCCGAGAATAAGTGCTTCTATTATGAGGTGAGCGGTCGCTGAAGCGGAACAACCCTAGATACTTGGTAGATAAGAAGGCTGGCAACATCGACAGAATTATATTTGATATACGAGTTATTGATGTGTACCTTGCTAGTACTCCTAGTAGCACCTGGGTATTGGATACCGGTTCGGTTGCTAAATGTTAGTAACTCGAAATAAAAGCTAATGAAATAAACGAAGAACTAGCTAAGGGTGAGGTGATGATGTGTGTTGGAGATGTTTCCAAGGTTGATGTGATCAACATTGCACGCTCTCTCTACCTTCAAGACTAGTGACGAACCTAAATAAATGTAATTTGGCGTTTTGCGTTGAGCATGAACATGATTAGATCATGTTTACTGCAATACGATTATTCATTTAAGTTAGAGAATAATGGTTATTCTGTTTACATGAATAATACTTTCAATGGACATGCACCCAGTGAGAATGGTTTGTTGAAATCTTGATTGTAGTAATACACATGTTCATAACATTGATGTCAAAAGATACAAAGTTAATAATGATAGTACACACATACTTGTGGCACTGCCGCTAAATGTCATATTGGTATAAAGCGCATGAAGAAACTCCATGCAGATGGATATTTGGACTCATTCGATTTCGAATCGGTTGAGACATGTGAACCATGCCTCTTGGGCAAGATGACTAAAGGACCGCGTTGGATGGAGCAGGCAAGTGATTCACTGGAAATGATACATGTTGATGTATGCAATCCAGTGAGTCTTGTAGCATGAAGTGGATATCGTTATTTTCTTACCTTCACTGATGATTTGAGCAGATATAGTGTATATTTAATTAATGAAACACAAGTCTGAATCGATTGAAAGGTTCAAGCAAATTCAGAGTGAAGTTTAAGATCATCGTGACAAGAAGATAAAAATAACTGCGATATGATCATGGAGGTGAATATCTGAGTTATGAGTTTTGGCATACAACTTAAGACAATGTGAAAGTTGTTTCACAACTAATGCCACCTGGAACACCATAGTGTGATGGTGTGTCTGAACGTCATAGTCATGCTCTATTGGATATAGTGCGTGCTATGATGTCTCTTATCATTTTACTACTATTTTGGGGTTATGCATTAGAGACAACTACATTCACTGCATATAGGGCACCATCTAAATCCGTTGAGATGACACCGTGTGAATTATGGTTTGATAGAAACCTAAGCTGTCATTTCTTAATGTTTGGGGCTGCGACACATGTGTGAAAAATGTTTTCACCTAATGAGGTCGAACCCAAGGTGGACAAATGAATCTTCATAGAATACCCTAAGATCAGTTGGGTGAACCTTCTATCTCAGATCCAAGTGCAAAGTGTTTGTTGCTTAAACGGATCCTTTCTCGAGGAAATGTTTCTCTCGAAAGAATTGAGTGGGAGGAAGATAGAACTTGATGAGGTTGTTAAACCTTTGTTCAACCAGAGAATAGCGCAATGTAGAAAGATGTTTCTGTGAAGCCTACGTTAGTTGAAGAGGAAGTTAGTGATGATGATCATGAAGCTTCAGGATCAAGTTACTATCGAACTTCGTAGGTCGACAAGGATGTGTACTGCTCCTAAGCGGTACGACAACCCTATCTTGGAGGTCATGTTGTTGGACAACGATGAACCTACGAGCTATGGAGAAGCGATGATGGGCCCGGATTCCGACAAATGGTTGGAGGCCATGAAATTCGAGATAGGATCCATGTATGAAAACCAAGTATAGACTTTGGTAGACTTGCTCGTAGGACGGCAGGTCGTTGAGTACAAATGGATCTTTAAAATGAAGATAGACACTGATGGTAGATGTCACCATTTGTAAAGCTCGACTTGTTGCAAAGATGTTTGTGACAACTTCAAAGAGTTGACTGCGATGAGACTTTCTCACTCGTAGCGATGCTAAAGTCTGTTGGAATTATTTTAGCAGTTGCTGCATTTTTCAATTATGAAATCTGGCAAATGGATATCAAAAACATCGTTTCCTTAACGGTTTACTTGAGGAAAGGTTGTATGTGATACAACCAAAAAGTTTTGTCAGTCCTAAGGATGCTAAAAGGTGTGCAAGCTTCAGTGATCCTTCTATGGACTGTAGCAAGCATCTCGGACATGGAATATACACTTTGATGAGGTGATCAAAGTTTTTTAGTTTATACAAAGTTTACGAGAAACTTGTATTTACAATAATGTAAGTGGGAGCAGAAACGGTTATTTTTGAAACTTGTATTTACAATAATGTAAGAATTTCTGATAAGTATATGTGGATGACATATTTTTGATCGAAAATAATGTAGAATTTCTGGAAAGCATAAACGGTTATTTGGAAAGTATTTTTCAAAGGAAGACCTGGATAAAGCTACCAAATTGCTGAGCATCGAGATCTATAGAGATAGATCAAGATGCTTGATAAGACTTTCAATGAGTACATACCTTGACAAGTTTTTGAAAGAGTTCAAAATGGATCAGTCAGAGAAAGAGTTCTCACCTGATTTGTAAGGTGTGAAGTTGAGTGAGACTCAAAGCTCGACCATGGCAGAAGAAAGAGAAAGGACGAACATCGTCCCCTATGCCTTAGCCATAGGCTCTCTACAGTATGCCATCATGTGTACCGCACCTGTGTGTGCCTTTCCATGAGTCCGTCAGGGGGTACAAGATTGACCCAGGAATGGATCGACAGAGGTCAAGATTATCCTTAGTAACTAAAAGACTAAGGAGATGTTTCCCGATTATGGAGCTGATAAAGAGTTCGTCGTAAAGAGTTACGCTGATGCAAGCTTTAACACCAATCCGGATGACTAGTAGTAGCAATCTGGATACGTATAGTGGAGCAGCCATTTGGAAATAGTACCAAGTGGAGTGTGGTAGCAGTGTTTACGGTTTGACATAGAGATTTGCAAAGTACATACGGATCTGAATATCGCAGACCCGTTGACTATAAGACCTCTGTCACATGCAAAGCATGATCGAGCCCCAAAACTCGTTGGGTGTTAGATTCATAACAATGTGAATCACATGGTTATGTGAACTAGATTATTGACTCTAGTTCAAGTGGGAGACTGTTGGAAATATGCCCTAGAGGCAATAATAAATTAGTTATTATCATATTTCCTTGATCATGATAATCGTTTATTGTCCATGCTATAATTGTGTTGATCAGAAACTCAGATACATGTGTGGATACATAGACAACACCAAGTCCCTAGTATGCCTCTAATAGACTAGCTCGTTGATCAAAAGATGGTTAAGGTTTCCTAGCCATGGACATGAGATGTCATTTGATAATGGGATCACATCATTAGGAGAATGGTGCGATGGACAAGGCCCAAAATACAAACGTAGCATATGATCGTGTCAGTTTATTGCTACTGTTTTCCGCATGTCAAGTATATGTTCCTATGACCATGAGATCATGCAACTCACGGATATCCGAGGAGTGCCTTGTGTGTACCAAACGTCGCAACGTAACTGGGTGACTATAAAGGTGCTCTACAGGTATCTCCGATGGTGTCTGTTGAGTTGGCATGGATCGAGACTGGGATTTGTTACTCTGTGTGACGGAGAGGTATCTCAGGGTCCACTCGATAATAAAACATCACAATGAGCCTTGCAAGCAATGTGACTAATTTTTAGTTGCGGGATCTTGTATTACGGAACGATTAAAGAGACTTGCCACTAACGAGGTTGAACTAGGTATCGAGATACCGACGATCGAATCCCGAGCAAGTAACATACCGAAGAACAAAGGGAACATCATACGGGATTAACTGAATGCTTGACATAGAGGTTCGACCGATAAAGATCTTCGTGTGTACATAGTTCTCGAACCTGCAGGGTCTGCACACTTAAGGTTGGGTGATGTTTCGATAGTGTAGAGTTATGTATGGTGGTGACCGAAGGTTGTTCGGAGTCCCGTATGAGATCCCGGACTTCACGAGGAGCTCCGGAATGGTCCGGAGGTAAAGATTCATATATAGGAAGTCCCAGTTTGGTCGCCGAAAAAGTTTCGGGCTCATCGGTAGTGTACCGGGAGTGCCGGTAGTGTACCGGGAGGGGTATTTCGACCCCAGGGGGTCCATGGGATGTGGAGAGTAATAACCAGCCCTTAGTGGGATGGAGGAACAGCCACAAAAAGGCCCATGGCGCAGGAGGCGAAATTCCTAAAGGAAAAATGTGAAAAAAAGGCAAAAAGGAAGAGTCCTACTCCTACTAGGAGTGGAGGAGGAGTAGGACTCCTCCCCCTTTGGCCGGCCGACTCCTAGGAGGCCTTGGCCCTGCTCCAAGGCTGCCTCTCCCTCCCTCCTGTATATACTGGTGGATTGGGGGCTGTTTGGACACAGATTTTATGGCCACGTGCTACCCGTTCCACCGGTGCTCCTCTAGATCGGTTTCTGCAGTGCATAGGCGAAGCCCTGCCGGAACCACTCCACGACCATCGCCGGAGCGTCGTCACGCTGCCGGCAAAAACTTCTACCTCTCTTCCCCCTCTTGCTGGATCGAGAAGGCGGAGATCCTCATGAAGCTATACGTGTGCTGAACGCGAAGGTGCCGTCCGTTCGGCACTAGATCGGAAGGACCGTGATCGAGATCGCAAGACGGTTCGTGATGAGATCGCGGAACGAATCGTGATGAGTTCGTGGGACAGATCCTGATCAAGATCCTGAGATGGATCGTGATGAGATCGTGGGACGGAACGTGACGAGTTCGCGAGACGGATCGTGATGAGATTGCGGGACGCTCGGCGATTTGGATCGCGAAGATGTTCGACTACACCAACCGCATTTCTTAACGCTTCCCGCTTAGCGATCTACAAGGGTACGTAGATCCACTCTCCCCCTCGTAGATGCTCATCACCATGGATAGATTTGCGTGTGCGTAGGAATTTTTTTGTTCCCATGTGACGTTCCCCAAGAGTGGTATCAGAGCTAGGTTGATGGTTCGATGAGATCTCGAGTAGAACACAAAAGGTTTGTGGGCATTGATGCTTAGATTGCTTCCTCCCTTGGTCTGATTTTGGTTCAGAGGGATTGTGAGATGAAGCGGCCCGGACCAATATTACTCGTATGCTTACGAGAGACCGGTTCCCTCGACGCAACTTGTTGCTTAGATGGCTTGCGGGTGACGATGGATCGGATCCGACAAAGGCGGTCCTTGAGAAGGTTGAAAAGCAATCTATGTATCACAGTTGTGGTTTATGCGTAGGTGAGGATCGTAATTGCTAGATACCCATAGCAGCCACGTAAAACATGCAACAAATATTAGAGGACATCTAACTTGTTTTGCAGGGTATGTTGTGACGTGATATGGCCAATTACATGATGAGATATGTGTGATGTATGGGATGATCATGTGATGTATAGAATTTCACGACTTGCACGTCGATGAATACGGCAAGCAGCAGGAGCCATAGGGTTGTCTTTAATTATTGTATGACCTGCGTGTCAATCATTAAGAGCTATGTCATGCTTTACTTTATTGCTAAGCAGTAGCAATAGAAGTAGAAGCAGGGCTGGCGCCACAACCCCAATGGCAGCACATTGATGGAGATCAAGATGATGGAGATCATGGTGTTGTGCCGGTGACGATGGAGATCATGCCGGTGCTTTCTAGATGGAGATCAAAAGCACATGTTCATGGCCATATCATGTCACTTATGATTTGCATGTGATGTTCATCCTTTTATGCACCTTGTTTTGCTTAGGACGATGGTAGCATTATAAGGTGATCCCTCACTTAATTTCAAGATCTCAAAACTAAAAGTGGAGTAGAGGATATCAAAACTTTGAATAGTGATGAAATTACTAATTTAGATCTCAAGGAATTTAAATATGATAGTTGCTCTTTGATTGAATGTATTTCCTTGATGCAATCCATGTTAAACTCTCCACATGCTTATAGCCAAAATAAGGCTTTTACTAAACATATCATTGATGCTATGATGAATTATCTTGCCGAGAAACTTGAGTTGGAAATATCTATTACTAGAAATCTTCATGATAAGTGGGAACCTACTATAAAAATAAAGATTAAAAATTATGAATGCCATGCTTTGTGTGATTTGGGTGCTAGTGTTTCCACAATTCCAAAATCTTTATGTGATGTTCTAGGTTTCAATGAGATTGATGAGAGCTCACATGTGCTTCACTTATATCTTTTGAGCTTAGTAATTTTGCTCCCATGTGCTTAACTTATATATTTCGAGATTGGTAATTTTGCTCCCATGTGCTTCGCTTATATCTTTTGAGCTAGATAATTTTTCTCTAGTGCTTCACTTAAATCTTTGTAGAGCACGGCGGTGTCATATTTTGTAGAAATAAAAACTCTCGAATCTTCACTTATATCATTTTGAGAATGCTCTCTCTCTAAGTAACTTGGTAATTGGCGTCTGGTATGAAATTAGTCCAAACAGGATATAATAAAAACTTTCATATTCAAGTGCATTGATTAGTAAGAGAAGTTTGATTCCTCGCAATTAGTTTTGAGATATGGATATGGTAATATTAGAGTTATGTTAGTAGGGTGTTGTGAATATAAAAATACTTGTGTTGAGGTTAGTGATTTCCGTCTCATGCACGTATGGTGAACCGCTATGTTAGGAAGTCGGAGCACAATTGATTTATTGATTGTCATCCTTTGTGTGGCGGTCGGGATCGCGCGATGGTTAACTCCTACCAACCCTTCCCCTAGGAGTATGCGTTTAGCACTTTTGTTTCGATTACTAATAAAACTTTTGCAATAGGTATATGAGTTCTTCATGACTAATGTGAGTCCATGGTATAGATGCACTTTCACCTTCCACCATTGCTACCCTCTGTAGTGTCGCGCAACTTTCACCCGTGCACAAACCCACCATATGCCTTCCTCAAAATAGCCACCATACCTACCTATTATGGCATTTTCATAGCCATTACGAGATATATTGCCATGCAACTTCCACCGTTTCGTCTCATGACATGTGCCATCACTTTCATTAATATAGAGTTATTATTGTTCTAAGTATCCAAATAAAAGTGTGATGATCATCAGTATTAGAGCATTGTCCCATGTGAGGAAATAAAAGAGGCCAAAGATGCCCACCAAAAAAGAGAGGCCAAAGAGCCCAAACAAAAAAATGAGAGAAAAAGAGAGAAGGGACAATGCTACTATCTTTTTCCACACTTGTGCTTGAAAATAGCACCATGTTCTTCATGACAGAGAGTCTCTTGTTTTGTCACTTTCATATGCTAGTGGTTATTTTCATTATGTAACTTGGCTTGTATATTCAAATGATGGGCTTCCTCAAATTGCCCTAGGTCTTCGTGAGCAAGCAAGTTGGGTGCACACCCACTAGTTTCTATTTTTGAGCTTTCATACACTTATAGCTCTAGTGCATCTGTTCCATGGCAATCCCTACTCATTCACATTGATATCTATTGATGGGCATCTCCATATCCTATTGATACGTCGAGTCGATGTGACCATCTCCTCCTTTTTTGCCTCACAACCTCCACCACACTCTATTCCACTTATAGTGCTATATCCATGGCTCACGCTCATGTATTGCGTGAGAGTTGAAAAAGTTTGAGAAAGTAAGAGTGCTAAAACAATTACTTGACCAATACCGGGGTTGTGCATGATTTAAATTCGTTGTGTGGGGATGATGGAGCATAGCCAGACTATATGATTTTGTAGGGATAACTTTCTTTGGCCTTGTTATTTCGAAAGTTCATGATTACTTTGCTATTACACTTGAAGTATTATTGTTTTCATGTCAATATTAAACTGTTGTTTTGAATCTTATGGATCTGAACATTCATGCCACAATAAAGAAGTTACAAAGAACAAATATGTTAGGTAGCATTCCACATCAAAAATTCGTTCTTTATCACTTCCCTACTCGAGGACGAGCAGGAGTTAAGCTTGGGGATGCTTGATACGTCTCCAACATATCTATAATTTTTGATTATTCCATGATATTATATTATCAACTTTGGATGTTTTATATGCACGAATATGCTATTTTATATTATTTTTGGGACTAACTTATCAATTCAGTGCCCAGTGCCAGTTCCTGTTTTTTCCGTGTTTTTGACCTTTTTCAGATAGGAATATCAAACAGACTCCAAACGGAATAACACTTTCGCCCTGATTTTTTATGGGAAATATCAAAAATAGCAGAAGGAAAAGACACCGGAGAGGAGGCCCGAGGGAGTCACGAGCACCCCCCTAGGGCGCGGCTAGGGGGCTCGTGACCTCCTCGTGGCCCCTCTTGACTTGTTCCCAGCGCCACACGGTCTTATAAATAGAGAAACCTCCAAAACTAAACCTAGATCGCAAGAACCGCCGCCGCAAGCCTCCGTAGCCACAAAAAACCAATCGGGAGACCATTCCGGCATCCTGCCGGAGGGGAATTCATCTCCGGTGGCCATCTTCATCAACACCATTGCCTCTCCGATGATGCGTGAGTAGTTCACCACATACCTTCGGGTCCATAGCTAGTAGCTAGGTGGCTTCTTCTCTCTCTTTGATCTTCAATACAAAGTCCTCCATGATCTTCACGGTGATCTATCCGATGTAATTCTCTTTTGCGGTGTGTTTGTTGAGATCCGATGAATTGTGGATTTATGATCAGATTATCTATGAATATTATTTGAGTCTCCTCTGATTTCTTATTTGCATGATTTCATATCCTTGTAATTCTCTTTGAGTTATGGGTTTCGTTTGGCCAACTTGATCTATAGTTCTTGCAATTGGAGAAGTGCTTGATTTTGGGTTCATACCGTGCGGTGCCCTCACCTAGTGACAGAAAAGGTAGCGAGGCACGCATCATGTTGTTGCCATCAAGGGTAAAATGATGGGGTTTATATCATATTTCATGAATATATCCCTCTACATCATGTCATCTTGCTTAAAGCGTTACTCCGTTTGTTATGAACTTAATACACTAGATGCATGTTGGATAGCGGTCGATGTGTGGAGTAATAGTAGTAGATGCAGAAAGTATCGGTCTACTTGTCTCGGACGTTATGCCTATATGTATGATCATTGCCTTAGATATCGTCATGACTTTGCGCGATTCTATCAATTGCTCAACAGTAATTTGTTCACCCACCGTAATACTTGCTATCATGAGAGAAGCCTCTAGTGAACACTATGGCCCCCGGGTCTATTTTATATATTATATATTCAGATCTAAATACAAAAACACCAAAAATAACTTGCTGCAATTTTATTTACTTATTTATATTCATCTACTATCACTATTAGATCTCACCTTGCAAGTAATCGTAAAGGGATTGACAACCTCTTTATCGCGTTGGGTGCAAGTTTGTTTGTGTTTGTGCAGGTGTCTCGGTGCGGCATCTTGATACTCCTACTAGATTGATACCTTGGCTCCCAAACTGAGGGAAATACTTATCCCTACTTTGCTGCATCACGCCTTCCTCTTCAAGGAAAAAACCAACGCAAGCTCGAGAAGTAGCACCGGCCCCTCCCCGGCCCGACCCCCCCCCCCAATTTTTATGAACACACACACACACATACACACAATTTTGATAATTAGATGTATAGACGATTAGATGATTAGATGCAAGATTTTTGATAGTTTTAGAAGAATTTTGACATTTTTGACATTTGAGGGATTAATTATTATAATGTATGTATAGAAATATTGAGGAATTTTGACATTTTGATACAATGTAGAAATTTAGGGTTTAGGGTTTATACAATGTAGAAATTTTGACATTTAGGGTTTAGGAATTTGACATTTGATCCAATATATGTATAGCAATTAGTATATGTATGTATAATGTATAGAAAACATTTGAGGAATTTTGACAAAGCATAGAAAAAAGTTTGTTATCTATTTGCAAAATCAAGTTAAAAAGAATTACAAAAATCACAATCAAGCATTTATTTTTTAAAATTTGCATAGAATTTCTTGTTGGAGTCAACGATGCATGGCCCCCATCCTCGTCGTCGACTCGTTCGCGACGACGTCCTACTTCAGAGGGGCAACATTCGGGACTGGGCCCCGCCTGGCTAGTACTGGGAGGTGCTACTATCAGGGGCGTGTAGCTTGGTGAGGAACCCGGGTCCCGTTGTCGACCCAGATCTTCTTTTTTGGCGTTCGCGTGAAGGCATACGGACCTGCCAGAGGTGGTACGCCACCGTGTCAAGGAGGAGGACGAGCACGTCCGTCGGTACATGGATGCGTTAGACATCAGGTTCTCCAATACCCGGCAGGTTCTTCAGGGATCTCATCCGAGCTATGATCCTGTCATAGTTCCTTCTCTTTGGGTGTCCACCACTTGCCGCGCGAGACGTCAACTGGATCTATAGTAGTGATATTATATAATTAATAATATTCGAGATGTATTAGTGATACTATTCGAGATGTATTCGAGATTATATTCGATGATGCATATTATGTACTATGATTCAGTTTTCCTTATTGATTGCATGCATTCTAATTTGAATACTAAATTGTTTTATCTTTCTTCTGGGTTAGTTAAATATAAGCTATGGATAATACCAGTAGAGAAGGAGAAGAGGCTCTGTTCAACATCATACGCTCCACGAGCCCAGAGCATGAACATGAAGATAACGACGGCTCGCAATATCTAAACAATTCCGATGAGGGTGGTCTGTTTGATGAAGACGAAAGAATAGATGAATTCGACAACGATTTTGACGACGAAAATGTTCTTCAAATAACAAAGACCGGCGAGGCATATTTATTATATAAGCCAGATGATGATCATTAAATGTCTTAATTGAGTTGTATATCTATTAATGAATCAATCTTTCTTCTTTCAGGCCTCTGGATCGAGCAAATCTTCTACAAGCGACAGGGTAAAGCGAGGCCTGGCCAAAAAGTTGGATGCTGGTGTAAAGATCAGCATCGATTCCATCAATACGTCAACTGGCAAACCGCTTGAACCTAAGAAAAATGCGACCAAGTTCAAGAATCAATGTGGAATTATTTGTCAGGGACCAAATCCCTATCTCCACACAAGAATGGAAAAAGCCAGCAAAGGGAGATCGAGAAGGAGTTACTTTTGTCGATGAAAGAGCAAAGGATGTGCTTTGGACCGAGCTGATGTCACATTTCACACTACTAGATAACTTGACAGATGCAGATCTGAATAAAGTCAGAAACTATGCTCTTACAAAGATGGCGATCGCATTCAAAAACCTTCAACAAAAATGCATGGGCTGCGTACGTCAAAACAAACAAGACGACTCCAAAATTCGAGGGGGCACCGGTGAAGGCAAAAGATGACTGGGACGATTTCGTGAAGTTCAAGGAATCAGAAGTAGCTAAGGAACGGTCGAGAAAGAACAAGATTAATGCTGAGAAAAAGGAGTGGCACCATACTCTGGGGCCAGGTGGCTACCAGATGGCCCTACCAAAGTGGGATCAATCCAAAAAATATATGATTAGCGCAGAGGTCACTCTAGTTATAGTGAACTGGCCCCCGAGGTGCAGGACATGGTTTTATGCGCATGGAGGGAAGTTGGACCCAAAGAAAGGGGCTATTATGGTTAAGGCAAGTCTTAAAGGAGTGACAGACGAAATTCTGATGAAAATACAAGAAGCTTGAGCGGGGGTGTTCACGCCCAATAGAGAGGATGACGAGCTTACACGCGCCTGAAGAATCCTGAACACCTGGGAAGAACACGAGGGAAAGGCCTTGTTCCGTGGTTTGAGGGGTTTGCGGGTTGGAACGATGACTACAGAAGCCGTGCGAGAAAGAAGATGGAGGAGGAGCGGAAGAATAAGAAGGAAGCACTCCGCCTTGAAGGCCTAGAATCAAAGCACCTGGAGTTGGAATCCAGACTCAGGCGGCAGCAGGAGCAGATTGACTCACTCAGCCAGGAAAGGGCGTATCAGCGGCAGCATGAGCAGATCTATCCAACATTGGATAGCACCGTCCCATCTATGCCGAGAAGCAGCATGGGTTTTGCCCCGGCCGATATCGATGACGATACACTGCTAGCTAGCTACCCTATGGATGATATCAAAGACAAGACTAACTCTGAGCTACACATGAAAGTGAAGAACTTCTCCATGAAGGTGGCGGACGGCTATGCTTTAGCAAATCCCCCAGAAGCAATCTTCCATTGCAATCCCATTCCAGATGGCTATGCTCGTGTCGGGGTTGATGAAGTGATGTCAGCATATCACGAGGTACAGCTTGACATTCCTGGAGGTGACGAGGAGAGAACACTGGGAGAGGCCATACATCGTATCATTCTATGGAAAAAAGATTGCATCGTCTTTCCAAGGCCACCGACTTGTCCTCTTCCATGTCCGCCGCCGCGTCATTCGACTCCTCCTCCTCCTCCAAGTCCGGCACCGTGTGAGCCGACTCCTCCTCCAAGTCCGGCACAACGTCAGCCAACTCCTCCTCCTCCAAGTCCGGCACCGCTTCAGCCGACTCCTCCTCCAAGTATGGCACGACGTCAGTGTTGGGAAACATTGCATGGGAAACAAAAAATTTCCTACGCAAAAGGCAAGACCTATCCATGGTGATGAGCATCTATGAGAGGGAGAGGAGATCTACATACCCTTGTAGATCGCTAAGCGGGAAGCGTTAAGAAACACGGTTGATGTAGTCGAACGTCTTCGCGATCCAAATAACCGAGCATCCTGCGATCCCACCACAATCCGTCCTGCGATCCAATCACGATCCATCCCTTGATCTCATCACGATCCGTCCTACAATCTAATCACGAATCGTCTCGCGATCTTGATCACGGTCCTTCTGATGTAGCACCAAACGGACGGCACCTCCATATTCAACACACGTACAACTCGATGACGATCTCTGCCTTGTTGATCCACCAAGAGGGAGCAGAGAGGTAGAAGAGTTCTCCGGCAGCACGACGGCGTTGCGGCGATGGTGGTGGAGCTATTCCGGCAGGGCTTCGCCTAAGCACTGCAGAAAACCGATCTAGAGGAGAAACTATGCACTAGAGGAGAGGGTATCACGTGGCTGAAAATCTAGTGCAAAAACCCTAAAACATCTAGTATATACTAGTCGTCAACCCATGCATTCGCACGGTCTAGTTATTTTAAATAATAGATATTTTGAATGTTGAACTCGGTAGGTTTTAGATATTATTTAGCATCCAACACATATGGAACCAATTATAATTTGAAATTTGGAAATTTGGTACTAATATAATTTAAACAAACATAAATTTTATTTCATTTCTGTGTAATTTATTACTCTTTTATTTTATATTATATGGTACTTACATGGTGATTCCTTGCCTACACGTTATCTAGATAATTATAATTGGAAAATTCAAATTTTGGTATCAATATATATTGTTTAAATAAACATATACATTTATTTCCATTTCTCTATAATTTCGTACTGTTTTAGTCAATACTTTATCCTAGTTATATAAGGATTGCATGCATATACATTACATAGACAATTTAGTAATCAATAATTACTACAATGTTTGAAAGTAGGTCTGTTTCTTTGTTTTCAGAGTTGGCTTAAGATGCCATGTTTGTAAGCTCAGATTACCTTGCTCCCTTGTCGCTGGATATGTGAGCACTTCCATTCTATATTTGGGTCATTTTCATGTAGATATCAATCATGAAATGAAATTAACTACAAGATAATTCCTATCAAGAAATTGTGAGGTTAAACAATATGAACATTGTATGGATATTAAATGGCAGACCACGCAATGAACTGTAACTACGTCAGTCATGATAAATTCCGCATGACTGCAAAATATACATTGTGGAAATTAAAGTAATGGAAGATTAGTGAGAAAGGAACAAACATGCTGGTGACAAAATACCCTACGTTCTATGAATGCATATGGCTGGCATATCATTCTAACATATTGGGATGTCAAGAATTATAATGATTTTTTTGTTAGGACACTCCACATGATTTGGTTATGGAGACGCAAGTGATTATGTAATAGAAGGTGATTCTCACACAAATTTATCATATCGACATAGCTAATTATTACTTACCAATTTTATATAAATTAGGTATAAATAAAGTTTGTGCCAGCATGCATTTCAAATCAATTTGTGATATACTTATTTTGATAAATCTGCAAAATATAGTGAACAAAATAAGTAATTGTGCTTTCTTGCATTTGAAATGTCAAACTAAAATGATTTTCTGTTATTATATATATCATGTTCAGATCAACATAAAGAAAACTACAAATAAAATAGCGGGACCTGGATGCCCATATTGGTTCCTACATATTCTACAAAGATCTTTATCGGTCGAACCTCTATGTCAAGGATTCAGTTAATCCCGTATGATGTTCCCTTTGTTCTTCGGTATGTTACTTGCCCGAGATTCGATCGTCAGTATCTGTATACCTAGTTCAACCTTGTTACCCAAAAGTCTCTTTACTCGTTCCGTAATACAAGATCCCGTGGCTAACACTTAGTAACATTCCTTGCAAGGCTTATTGTGATGTTGTATTACCGAGTGGGCCCAGAGATACCTCTTTGTCAACGGAGTAACAAATCCCAGTGTTGATCCATGCCAATCCAGTAGACACCGTCGGAGATACCTGTAGAGTACCTTTATAGTCACCCAGTTACGTTGCGACGTTTGATACACACAAGGAACTCCTCCTGTGTCCGTGAGTTGCATGATTTTATGGTCATAGGAACATATACTTGACATGCAGAAAACTGTAGCAATAAACTGACACGATCATATGCTATGTCTAGAGTTTGGGTCTTGTCCATCCAATCATTCTCCTAATGATGTGATCCCGTTATCAAATGACATCTCATGCCCATGGCTAGGAAACCTTAACCATATTTGATCAACGAGCTAGTCCATTACAGGGATACTTGGGACATGGTGTTGTCTATGTATCCACACATGCATCTGAGTTTCCGATCAATACAATTCTAGCATGGATAATAAACGATTATCATGAACAAGGAAAGATGATAATAACTAATTTATTATTGCCTCTAGGGCATATTTCCAACAGTTAGCGTGCTCCGTCGCCTAATCAACAATGGAAGAGAGAGGCTGATGCTACGACGACTAGCGGTACAACAGGCAAGAAATTCAGATATGGTCCAAGCCTCAAACCTCTTCCGAAGTTGCCTTGCCACCTGACCGAGGAGGAACTCGAGAGCGCAGTGGATGCTAAAGTGAAGGCCCATTTTGGACCTTAATGTTGGAAATACGCCCTAGAGGCAATAATAAATTAGTTATTATCATATTTCCTTGTTCATGATAATAGTTTATTATCCATGCTATAATTGTGTTGACCGGAAACTCAGATACATGTGTGGATACATAGACAACACCATGTCCCTAGTATGCCTCTAGTAGACTAGCTCGTTGATCAAAAGATGGTTAAGGTTTCCTAGCCATGGACATGAGATGACGTTTGATTACGGGATCACATCATTAGGAGGAGGATGTGATGGACAAGACCCAAACTACAAACGTAGCATATGATCGTGTCAGTTTATTGCTACTGTTTTCTTCATGTCAAGTATACGTTCCTATGACCATGAGATCATGCAACTCATGGACACCAGAGGAGTGCCTTATGTGTATCAAACGTCGCAACGTAACTGGGTGACTATAAAGGTACTCTACAGGTATCTCCGAGAGTGTTTGTTGGGTTGGCATGGATCAAGACTGGGATTTGTTACTCCGTGTGACGGAGAGGTATCTTAGGGCCCACTCGATAATACAACATCACAATAAGCCTTACAAGCAATGTGACTAAGTGTTAGTCACGGGATCTTGTATTACGGAACGAGTAAAGAGACTTGCCAGTTATGAGGTTGAACTAGGTACGGAGATACCGATGATCGAATCTCGGGCAAGTAACATACCAAAGAACAAACGGAACATCATACAGGATTAATTCAATCCTTGACATAGAGGTTCGACCAATAAAGATCTTCGTAGAATATGTAGGAACCTGTATGGGCATCTAGGTCCCGCTATTGGTTATTGACCGTAGAGGTGTCTTGATCATGTCTACATAGTTCTCGAACCCACAGGATCTGCACACTTAAGGTTTGGTGACATTTAGGTAGTATAGAGTTATGCTGGCGGTGACCAAAGGTTGTTTGGAGTCTCGGATGAGATCCCAGACGTCATGAGGAGCTCCAGAATGGTCCGGAGGTAAAGATTCATATATAGAAAGTCCTGTTTTGGTCGCCGGAAAAGTTTCGGGCTCATCGATGGTGTACCGGGAGTGCCAGTAGTGTACCGGGAGACCACCGGGAGGGTTATTTCGACCCAAGAGGCTTCATGGGCTATGGGAGAGTGAATATCAGCCCTTAGTGGGCTGGTGGAAGTCCGATACATGGCCCACGAGGTTTGAGAAGAAAAAAAAATCCAAAGGTGAAGAGGTGGAAAGAGTTTCCAAGTGGAAAGAAGGAATCCTACTCCAAATAGGATTGGAGTAGCACTCCTCCACCTCCAATTTCGGCCAGATCTTGAGGGTTTGAGGCTGCCTCTTCTCCTCCCTCCCTCCTATATATACTACATGATTTAGAGGGAAAAGATAACCCTAATTGCCACGCGCTGCCCTCTTCTTCTCTAGATCGTAGTTTCTCCTCTAGATTGGTTTCGGCGGTGCTTAGGCGATGCCCTGTCGAAATAGCTCCACCACCATCGTCGGAGCACCGTCATGCTTCCTATATGCGATGTATCACCGTTGTGGTTTTTGCGTAGATGAGAATTGTTCTTGCTAGATACCTATAGCACCCACGTAAAACATGCAACAACAATTAGAGGACGTCTAACTTGTTTTTGTAGGGTATGTTGTGACATGATATGGCCAATTACATGATGTGATATATGTGATGTATGAGATGATCATGTGCTGTATAGAATATCACGACTTGCATGTCGATGACTATGGCAACCGGCAGGAGACATAGGGTTGTCTTTAATTATTATATGACCTGTGTGTTAATCATTAAGCGCTATGTAATGCTTTACTTTATCGCTACGGTAGCAATAGTAGTAGAAGCATGTTGGGCGCGACAACCCCGATGGTGACACACTGATGGATATCAAGATGATGGAGATCATGGTGTCATGCCGGTGACGATGAAGATCATGCCAGTGCTTTCTAGACGGAGATCAAAAGCACAGGTTCATGGCCATATCATGTCACTTATGATTTGCATGTGATGTTAATCCTTTTATGCACCTTGTTTTTCTTAGGAAGATGGTAGCATTATAAGGTGATCCCTCACTTAATTTCAAGATAAATTGTGTTCTCCCCGAGTGTGCACCGTTGCGAAAGTTCGTCGTGTTGAGACAACACGTGATGATCGGGTGTGATAGACTCTACGTTCACATACACCGGGTGCAAGCCAGTGTTGCACATGCAGAACACTCGGGTCAAACCTGACGAGCCTAGCATGTACAGACATGGCCTCGGAACACAAGAGACTCAAAGGTCGAACATGAGTCATATAGGAGATATGATCAACATGATGATGTTCACCGTTGAAGCCACCTCAACTCACGTGATGATCGGACTTGAGTTGGTGAATTTGGATCATGTATCACTCGAATGACCGGAGGGATGTCAATTTGAGTGGGAGTTCTTAAGTAATATGATTAATTGAACTCATTATCATGAACTTAGTCAGTAGTGTCTTTGCAAATTATGTTGTAGATTACTAGCTCGCGCTGTAGCTCCCTTGAATTTTTATGTTCCTAGAGAAATAGAGTTGAAATATGATGGTAGCGATATTGTGGACTGGGTCCGTGATCTGAGGATTGTCCTCATTGCTGCACAGAAGGCTTATGTCCTTAATGCACTGCTCGGTGCGCCAACCCCTCTAGCGTCATCTGTATATGTTGTGAACATCTGTCAGGCATGTTCTGATGACTACTTGATAGTTTAGTGCGTCATGCATTACGGCTTAGAATTGAGGCTCCAAAACATTTTGAACGTCAAGGAACAAATGAGATGTTTCTAAGAGCTGAAATTAGGATCACAGGCTCATGCCCGTGTTGCGAGATATGAGATCTCCAACAAGATTATTTGCCTGCAGGATGAAAGAGAATAGCTCAATGTTGAGCGTGTGCTCAGATTGTCTGGGTGCTACAGTCGCTTGAATCGAGTGGGAGTTGATCTTCCAGATAAGATAGTGATTGATATAGTTCTCCAAGTCACTGTCACTAAGCAACTAAAACTTGGTGATGAACTATAAGATGCCAGGGATGGAAATGATGATCCCTGAGCTGTTCACGATGTTTGACATTTCGAAGGTAGAAATCAAGAATGAGCATCAAGTGTTGATGGTTAGTATAACCACTTGTTTCGAGAAGGGCAAGGGCAAGAAGGGAAACTTCATGGATGGCAAGTCAGTTGCTGCTCCAGTGAAGCAACACAAACTTGAACCCAAAACCCAAGACTAAGTGCTTCTATTATGAGGAGAGCGGTCGCTGAAGCGGAACAACCCTAGATACTTGGTAGATAAGAAGGCTGGCAACATCGACAGAAGTATATTTTATATACGAGTTATTGATGTGTACCTTGCTAGTACTCCTCATAGTACCTGGGTATTGGATATCGGTTCGGTTGCTAAATGTTAGTAACTCGAAATAAAAGCTAATGAAATAAACGGAGAACTAGCTAAGGGTGAGGTGATGATGTGTGTTGGAAATGTTTCCAAGGTTGATGTGATCAACATCGCACACTCTCTCTACCTTCAGGATTAGTGACGAACCTAAATAAATGTAATTTGGTGTTTTGCATTGAGCATGAACATGATTAGATCACGTTTATTGCAATACGGTTATTCATTTAAGTTAGAGAATAATGGTTATTCTGTTTACATGAATAATACCTTCAATGGTCATGCACCCAGTGAGAATGGTTTGTTGAAATCTTGATCGTAGTAATACACATGTTCATAACATTGATGTCAAAAGATACAAAGTTAGTAATGATAGTACACACATACTTGTGGCACTGCCGCTAAATGTCATATTGGTATAAAGTGCATGAAGAAACTCCATGCAGATGGATCTCTGGACTCATTCGATTTCGAATCGGTTGAGACATGCGAACCATGCCTCTTGGGCAAGATGACTAAAGGACCGCGTTGGATGGAGCGGGCAAGTGATTCATTGGAAATGATACATGTATACAATCCAGTGAGTCTTGTAGCATGCAGTGGATATCGTTATTTTCTTACCTTCACTGATGATTTGAGTAGATATACTGTATATTTACTTAATGAAACACAAGTCTGAATCAATTGAAAGGTTCAAGCAAATTCAGAGTGAAGTTTAACATCATTGTGACAAGAAGATAAAAATAACTACGATATGATCGTGGAGTTGAATATCTGAGTTACGAGTTTTGGCATACAACTTAAGACAATGTGAAAGTTGTTTCACAACTAATGCCACCTGGAACACCATAGTGTGATGGTGTGTCCAAATGTCATAGTCATGCTCTATTGGATATAGTGCGTGCTATGATGTCTCTTATCGTTTTACTACTATTTTGGGGTTATGCATTAGAGACAACTACATTCACTTTAAATAGGGCACCATCTAAATCTGTTGAGATGACACCGTGTGAATTATGGTTTGATAGAAACCTAAGCTATCATTTCTTAATGTTTGGGGCTGCGACACATGTGTGGAAAATGTTTTCACCTAATGAGGTCGAACCCAAGGTGGAAAAATAAATCTTCATAGAATACCCTGAGATCAGTTGGGTGAACCTTCTATCTTAGATCCAAGTGCAAAGTGTTTGTTGCTTAAACGGATCCTTTCTCGAGGAAATGTTTCTCTCGAAATAATTGAGTGGGAGGAAGATAGAACATGATGAGGTTGTTAAACCTTTGTTCAACTAGAGAATAGCGCAGCGTAGAAAGATGTTTCTGTGAAGCCTACGTTAGTTGAAGAGGAAGTTAATGATGATGATCATGAAGCTTCAGTATCAAGTTAATGTCGAACTTCGTAGGTCGACAAGGATGTGTACTGCTCCTAAGCGGTATGACAACCCTATCTTGGAGGTCATGTTGTTGGACAACGATGAACCTACGAGCTATGGAGAAGCGATGATGGGCCCGGATTCCGACAAATGGTTGGAGGCCATGAAATCCGAGATAGGATCCATGTATGAAAACCAAGTATAGATTTTGGTAGACTTGTTCGTTGGACGGCAGGTCGTTGAGTACAAATGGATCTTTAAAATGAAGACAGACACTGATGGTAAATGTCACCATTTGTAAAGCTTGACTTGTTGCAAAGATGTTTGTGACAAGTTCAAAGAGTTGATTGCGATGAGACTTTCTCACTCGTAGCGATGCTAAAGTCTGTTGGAATTATTTTAGCAGTTGCTGCATTTTTCAATTATGAAATTTGGCAAATGGATGTCAAAAACATCGTTTCCTTAAAGGTTTACTTGAGGAAAGGTTGTATGTGATACAACCAAAAAGTTTTGTCAATCCTAAGGATGCTTAAAGGTGTGCAAGCTTCAGTGATCCTTCTATGGACTGTAGCAAGCATCTCGGAGTTGGAATATACACTTTGATAAGGTGATCAAAGTTTTGTAGTTTATACAAAGTTTACGAGAAACTTGTATTCACAATAAAGTAAGTGGGAGCACTATAGAATTTCTGATAAGTATATGTGAATGACATATTGTTGATCGAAAATAATGTAGAATTTCTGGAAAGCATAAACGGTTATTTCGAAAGTAATTTTCAAAGGAAGACCTGGATAAAGCTACCTAATTGCTACGCATCGAGATCTATAGAGATAGATCAAGATGCTTGATAAGACTTTCAATGAGTACATACCTTGACAAGTTTTTGAAAGAGTTCAAAATGGATCAGTCAGAGAAAGAGTTCTCACCTGATTTGTAAGGTGTGAAGTTGAGTGAGACTCAAAGCTTGACCACGGCAGAAGAAAGAGAAAGGACGAACATCGTCCCCTATGCCTTAGCCATAGGCTCTGTACAGTATGCCATGCTATGTACCGCACCTATGTGTGCCTTGCCATGAGCCCATTAGGGGGTACAAGAGTGACCCAGGAGTGGATCACTGGACAGAGGTCAAGATTATCCTTAGTAATTAAAAGACTAAGGAGATGTTTCTCGATTATGGAGGTGATAAAGAGTTCGTCGTAAAGACTTACGTTGATGCAAGCTTTAACACCAATCCGGATGACTAGTAGTAGCAATCTGGATACGTATAGTGGAGCAGCCATTTGCAAATAGTACCAAGTGGAGTGTGGTAGCAGTGTTTACGGTTTGACATAGAGATTTGCAAAGTACATACGGATCTGAATATCATAGACCCGTTGACTATAATACCTCTGTCACATGCAAAGCATGATCGAGCCCCAGAACTCGTTGGGTGTTAGATTCATAACAATGCGAATCACATAGTGATGTGAACTAGTTTATTGACTCTAGTGCAAGTGGGAGACTGTTGGAAATATGCCCTAGAGGCAATAATAAATTAGTTATTATCATATTTCCTTGTTCAGGATAATCGTTTATTGTCCATGCTATAATTGTGTTGATCGGAAGCTCAGATACATGTGTGGATACATAGACAACACCATGTCCCTAGTATGCCTCTAATAGACTAGCTCGTTGATCAAAAGAAGGTTAAGGTTTCCTAGCCATGGACATGAGATGTCATTTGATAATGGTATCACATCATTAGGAGAATGGCGTGATGGACAAGACCCAAACTACAAACGTAGCATATGATCGTGTACCAGTTTATTGCTATTGTTTTCCGCATGTCAAGTATATGTTCCTATGACCATGAGATCATGCAACTCACGGATATCGGAGGAGTGTCTTGTGTGTATCAAACGTCGCAACGTAACTGGGTGACTATAAAGGTGCTCTACAGGTATCTCCGATGGTGTTTGTTGAGTTGGCATGGATCGAGACTGGGATTTGTTACTCCGTGTGACGGTAAGGTATCTCAGGGCCCACTCGATAATACAACATGACAATGAGCCTTGCAAGAAATGTGACTAATTTTTAGTTGTGGGATCTTGTGTTACGGAACGACTAAAGAGACTTGCCGGTAACGAGGTTGAACTAGGTATGGAGATACCGACGATCGAATCTCGGGCAAGTAACATACCGAAGAACAAAGGGAACATCATACGGGATTAACTAAATCCTTGACATAGAGGTTCGACCGATAAAGATCTTCGTAGAATATGTAGGAACCAATGTGGACATCCAGGTCCCGCGATTGGTTATTGGCCGTAGAGGTGTCTCGGTCATGTCTACATAATTCTTGAACCCACAGGGTCTGCACACTTAAGGTTTGGTGACGTTTTGGTAGTGTAGAGTTATGTATGGTGGTGACTGAAGGTTGTTCGGAGTCCCGGATGAGATCCCGTACGTCACGAGGATCTCAGGAATGGTCCGGACGTAAAGATTCATATATAGGAAGTCCCAGTTTGGTCACCGAAAAAGTTTTGGGCTCATCGGTAGTGTACCGGGAGTGCCAGTAGTGTACCGGGAGGGGTATTTCGACCCCAGAGGGTCCATGGTGTGTGGAGAGTAAAAACCAGCCCTTAGTGGTCTGGAGGAACAGCCACAAAAAGGCCCATGGTGCAGGAGGCAAAAGTCCTAAAGGAAAAAGGGAAAAAAAGGCAAAAATGAAGAGTCCTACTCCTACTAGGAGTGGAGGAGGAGTAGGACTCCTCCCCCTTTCGCTGGCCGACTCCTAGGAGGCCTTGGCCCTGCGCCAAGGCTGCCTCTCCCTCCCTCCTTTATATACTGGTGGATTGGGGGCCATTTGGACACAGATTTTACGGCCACGTGCTACTCGTTCTACCGGTGGTCCTCTATATCGGTTTTCTCCAGTGCATAGGCGAAGCCCTGCCGGAACCACTCCACCACCATCGCCGGAGCGCCGTCACGCTGCCGGCAAACTCTTCTAACTCTCCGCCCCCTCTTGATGGATCGAGAAGGCGGAGATCGTCATCAAGCTATACGTGTGCTGAATGCGAAGGTGCCGTCCGTTCGGCGCTAGATCGGAAGGACCGTGATCGAGATCGCGAGACGGTTCTTGATGAGATCACGAAACGGATAGTGATGAGTTCATGGGACAGATCCTGATCAATATCGTGAGACGGATCGTGATGAGATCGTGGGACGGATCGTGATGAGTTCGCGGGACGGATCGTGATGAGATCGCGGGACGCTCAGCGATTTGGATCGCGAAGATGTTCGACTACACCAACCGCGTTTCTTAATGCTTCCCGCTTAGCGATCTACAAGGGTATGTAGATCCACTCTCTCTCTCATAGATCCTCATCCCCATGGATAGGTTTGCGTGTGCGTAGGAAATTTTTTGTTTCCCATGCGACGTTCCCCAACAGTAGTATCAGAGCTAGGTTGATGGTTCGATGAGATCTCGAGTAGAACACAAAAGGTTTGTCGGCGTTCATGCTTAGATTGCTTCCTCCCTTGGTCGGTTTTTGGTTCAGCGGGATTGTGAGATGAAGCGTCCCGGACCAAGATTACTTGTACGCTTATGAGAGACCGGTTCCCTCAACGCAACTTGTTGCTTAGATGGCTTGCGGGTGAGAGTTTCTCTCACTTTAGTTGGATCGGATCCGACAAAGGTGGTCCTTGAGAAGGTTGAAAAGCAATCTATGTATCACCGTTGTTGTTTATGCGTAGGTGAGAATCGTTCTTGCTAGATACCCGTAGCAGCCACGTAAAACATGCAACAACAATTAGAGGACGTCTAACTTGTTTTTGCAGGGTATGTTGTGATGTGATATGGCCAATTACATGATGAGATATATGTGATGTATGAGATGATCATGTGATGTATAGAATTTCATGACTTGCACGTCGATGAATACGGCAACCGGCAGGAGCCATAGGGTTGTCTTTAATTATTGTATGACCTGTGTGTCAATCATTAAGCGCTATGTAATGCTTTACTTTATTGCTAAGCGGTAGCAATAGAAGTAGAAGCAGGGCTGGCGCCACAACCCCAATGGCACCACATTGATGGAGATCCCGATGATGGAGATCATGGTGTTGTTCCGAGAAGGGCAAAGATCAAGGAGGGAAACTTCATGGATAGCAAGTCAGTTGCTGCTCCAGTGAAGCAACCCAAAGTTGAACTCAAACCCGAGACTAAGTGCTTCTGTTATGAGGTGAGCGGTCGCTGAAGCGGAACAACCCTAGATACTTGGTAGATAAGAAGGCTGGCAACATCGACAGAAGTATATTTCATATACGAGTTATTGATGCGTACCTTGCTAGTACTCCTAGTAGCACCTGGGTATTGGATACCGGTTCGGTTGCTAAATGTTAGTAACTCGAAATAAAAGCTACGGAATAAACGGAGAACTAGCTAAGGGTGAGGTGACGATATGTGTTGGAAATGTTTCCAAAGTTGATGTGATCAGCATCGCACGCTCTCTCTACCTTCACGATTAGTGACGAACCTAAATAAATGTTATTTGGTGTTTTGCATTGAGCATGAACATGATTAGATCATGTTTATTGCAATAAGGTTAGTCATTTAAGTTAGAGAATAATGGTTATTCTCTTTACATGAATAAAACCTTCAATGGTCATGCACTCAGTGAGAATGGTTTGTTGAAATCTTGATCGTAGTAATACACATGTTCATAACATTAGTGTCAAATGATACAAAGTTAATAATGATAGTACCACATACTTGTGGCACTGCCGCTAAATGTCATATTGGTATAAAGCGCATGAAGAAACTCCATGCTGATGGATCTTTGAACTCATTCGATTTCGAATCAGTTGAGACATGTGAACGATGCCTCTTGGGCAAGATGACTAAAGGACCCCGTTGGATGGAGCGGGCAAGTGAATCATTAGAAATGATACATGTTGATGTATGCAATCAAGTGAGTCTTGTAGCATGCAGTGGATATCGTTATTTTCTTACGTTCACTCATGATTTAAGCAGATATAGTGTATATTTACTTAATGAAACACAAGTCTGAATCGTTTGAAAGGTTCAAGAAAATTCAGAGTGAAGTTTAGTATCATCGTGACAAGAAGATAAAAATGACTTAGATATGATCGTGGAGGTGAATATCTGAGTTACGTGTTTGGCATACAACTTAAGACAATGTGAAATTTGTTTCACAACTAACGCCACCTGGAAGACCATAGTGTGATGGTGTGTCCGAACATCATAGTCATGCTCTATTGGATATGGTGCGTGCTATGATGTCTCTTGTCGATTACTACTATAATTTTGGGGTTATGCATTAGAGACAACTACATTCACTTTAAATAGGGCACCATCTAAATCCGTTGAGGTGACATCGCGTGAATTATGGTTTGATAGAAACCTAAGCTGTCATTTCTTAATGTTTGGGGCTGTGACACTTGTGTGGAAAATGTTTTCACCTAATGAGGTCGAACCCAAGGCGGACAAATGCATCTTCATAGAATACCCTAAGAACAGTTGGGTGAACCTTCTATCTCAGATCCAAGTGCAAAGTGTTTGTTGCTAAAATGGATCCTTTCTCAAGGAAAAGTTTCTCTCAAAAGAATTGAGTGGTAGGAAGATAGAACTTGATGAGGTTGTTAATCCTCTGTTCAACCAGAGAGTAGCGAAACGCAGAAAGATGTTTCTGTGTAGCCTACGTTAGTTGAAGTGGAAGTTAATGATGATGATCATGAAACTTTAGGATCAAGTTACTATCGAACTCCGTAGGTCGGCAAGGATGTGTACTGCTCCTAAGCGGTACGACAACCCTATCTTGGAGGTCATGTTGTTAGACAACGATGAACCTACGAGCTATGGAGAAGCAATGATGGGCCCGGATTCCAACAAATGGTTGGAGGCCATGAAACCCGAGATAGGATCCATGTATGAAAACTAAGTATAGACTTTGGTAGACTTGCTCGTTGGACGGCAGGTCGTTGAGTACAAATGGATCTTTAAAATGAAGATAGACACTGATGGTAAATGTCACCATTTGTAAAGCTCGACTTGTTGCAAAGATGTTTGTGACAAGTTCAAGGAGTTGACTACGATGAGACATTCTCACTCGTAGCGATGCTGAAGTCTGTTGGAATTATGTTAGCATTTGCTACATTTTTCAATTATGAAATCTGGCAGATGGATGTCAAAACATCATTTCCTTAAACGTTTACTTGAGGAAAGGTTGTATGTGATACAACCAGAAGGTTTTGTCAGTCCTAAGGATGCTGAAAGGTGTGCAAGCTTCAATGATCCTTCTATGGACTGAAACAAGCATCTCGGAGTTGGAATATATGCTTTGATGAGTTCATCAAAGTTTTTGAGTTTGTACAAAGTTTACGAGAAACTTGTATTTACGATAAAGTGAGTGGGAGCACTATAGAATGTCTGATAAGTATATGTGGATGACATACTGTTGATCAAAAATAATGTAGAATTTCTGGAAAGCATAAACAGTTATTTGGAAAATTATTTTCAAAGTAAAACCTGGATAAAACTACCTAATTATTGAGCATCAAGATCTATAGAGATAGATCAAAGATGACTTGATGAGACTTTCAATGAGTACATAGCTTGACAAAGATTTTGAAAGAGTTCAAAATGGATCAGTCAGAGAAAGAGTTCTCTCCTGATTTGTAAGGTGTGAAGTTGCGTGAGACTCAAAGCTCGACCACGGCAGAAGAAAGAGAAAGGACGAACGTTGTCCCCTATGCCTTAGCCATGGTCTCTGTATGCCATGCTGTGTACCGCACTTATGTGTGCCTTGCCATGAGTCCGTCAAGGGGTACAAGATTGATCTAGGAGTGGATCATTGGACGGTGGTCAACATTATCCTTAGTGACTAAAAGACTAAAGGAATTGTTTCTCAATTATGGATGTGATAAAGAGTTCGTCGTAATGAGTTACGTCGATGCAAGCTTTAACACCAATCCGGATGACTAGTAGTAGCAATCTGGATACGTATAGTGGAGCAGCCATTTGGAAATAGTACCAAGTGGAGTGTGGTAGCAGAGTTTACGGTTTGACGTAGAGATTTGCAAAGTACACACGGATCTGAATATCGCAGACCCGTTGACTATAAGACCTCTCTCACATGCAAAGCATGATCGAGCCCCAGAACCCATTGGGTGTTAGATTCATAACAATGCGAATCACATAGTGATGTGAACTAGATTATTGACTCTAGTGCAAGTGGGAGACTGTTGGAAATATGCCCTAGAGGCAATAATAAATTAGTTATTATAATATTTCCTTGTTCATGATAATTGTCTATTGTCCATGCTATAATTGTGTTGATCGGAAACTCAGATACATGTGTGGATACATAGAAAACACCATGTCCCTAGTATGCCTCTAGTAGACTAGCTCGTTGATCAAAAGATGGTTAAGGTTTCCTAGCCATGGACATGAGATGTCATTTGATAACGCGATCACATCATTAGGAGAATGGTGTGATGGACAAGACCCAAACTATAAACGTAGCATATGATCGTGTCAGTTTATTGCTACTGTTTTCCACATGTCAAGTATATGTTCCTATGACCATGAGATCATGCAACTCACGGATATCGGAGGAGTGCCTTGTGTGTATCAAACGTCGTAACGTAACTGGGTGACAATAAAGGTGCTCTACAGGTATCTCCGATGGTGTCTGTTGAGTTGGCATGGATCGAGACTGGGATTTGTTACTCCATGTGACGGAGAGGTATCTCAGGGCCCACTCGGTAATACAACATCACAATGATCCTTGCAAGCAATGTGACTAATTGTTAGTTGCGGGATCTTGTATTACAGAATGAGTAAAGACACTTGCCAGTAACGAGGTTGAACTAGGTATGGAGATACCGACGATCGAATCTCGGGCAAGTAACATACCGAAGAACAAAGGGAACATCATACGGGATTAATTGAATCCTTGACATAGAGGTTCGACCAATAAAGATCTTCGTAGAATATGTAGGAACCAATGTGGACATCCAGGTCCCGCGATTGGTTATTGGCCGTAGAGGTGTCTCGGTCATGTCTACATAGTTCTCGAACCCGCAGGGTCTGCACACTTAAGGTTCGGTGACGTTCCGATAGTGTAGATTTATGTATGGTGGTGACCGAAGGTCTTTCAGAGTCCTGGATGAGATCCCGGACGTCACGAGGAGCTCTGGAATGGTCCGGAGGTAAAGATTCATATATAGGAAGTCCCAGTTTGGTCGCCGAAAAAGTTTCGGGCTCATCGGTAGTGTACCGGGAGGGGTATTTCGACCCCAGAGGGTCCTTGGGATATGGAGAGTAATAACCAGACCTTAGTGGGCTGGAGGAACATCCACAAAAAGGCCCATGGCGCAGGAGGCAAAAGTCCTAAAGGAAAAAGGTGAAAAAAAGGCAAAAAGGAAGAGTCCTACTCCTACTAGGAGTGGAGGAGGACTAGGACTCCTCCCCCTTTGGCCGGCCGACTCCTAGGAGGCCTTGGCCCTATGCCAAGGCTGCCTCTCCCTCCCTCCTTTATATACTGGTGGATTGGGGGCCATTTGGACACAGATTTTACGGCCACGTGCTACCCGTTCCACCGGTGCTCCTCTAGATCGGTTTTCTGCAGTGCATAGGCGAAGCCCTGCCGGAACCACTCCACCAGCATCGTTGGAGCGCCGTCACGCTGTCGGGAAACTCTTCTACCTCTCCTCCCCCTCTTGCTGGATCGAGAAGGCGGAGATCGTTATCAAGCTGTATGTGTGCTGAACGTGGAGGTGCCGTCCGTTCGGCGCTAGATCGGAAGGACCGTGATCGAGATCGCGAGACGGTTCGTGATGAGATCGCGGAACGGATCGTGATGAGTTCGCGGGACAGATCATGATCAAAATCGTGAGATGGATCGTGATGAGATCGTGGGACGGAACGTCATGAGTACGCGGGACGGATCGTGATGAGATCGTGGGACGCTCGGCGATTTGGATCACGAAGATGTTCGACTACACCAACCGCGTTTCTTAACGCTTCCCGCTTAGCGATCTACAAGGGTACGTAGATCCACTCTCCCTCTCGTAGATGCTCATCACAATGGCTAGGTTTGCGTGTGCATAGGAAATTTTTTGTTTCCCATGCGGCGTTCCCCAACAGTGGTATCAGAGCTAGGTTGATGGTTCGATGAGATCTCGAGTAGAACACAAAAGGTTTGTGGGCGTTGATGCTTAGATTGCTTCGTCCCTTTGTCGGATTTTGATTCAGCGGGATTGTGAGATGAAGCAGCCCAGACCAAGATTACTCATACGCTTACGAGAGACCGGTTCCCTCGACGCATCTTGTTGCTTAGATGGCTTGCGGGTGACAGTTTCTCTCACTTTAGTTGGATCGGATTCGACAAAGGCGGTCCTTGAGAAGGTTGAACAGAAATCTATGTATCACCGTTGTGGTTTATGCGTAGGTGAGAATCGTTCTTGCTAGATACCCGTAGCAGCCACGTAAAACATGCAACAACAATTAGAGGACGTCTAACTTGTTTTTGAAGGGTATGTTGTGATGTGATATGTGTGATGTATGAGATGATCATGTGATGTATAGAATTTCACGACTTGCACGTCGATGAATACGGCAACTGTCAGGAGCCATAGGGTTGTCTTTAATTATTGTATGACCTGCGTGTCAATCATTAAGCGCTATGTCATGCTTTACTTTATTGCTAAGCGGTAGCAATAGAAGTAGAAGCAGGGCTGGCGCCACAACCCCAATGGTAGCACATTGATGGAGATCATGGTGTTGTGCCGGTGACGATGGAGATCATGCTGGTGCTTTCTAGATGGAGACCAAAAGCGCATGTTCATGGCCATATCATGTCACTTATGATTTGCATGTGATGTTAATCCTTTTATGCACCTTGTTTTGCTTAGGACGACGATAGTATTATAAGGTGATCCCTCACTTAATTTCAAGATCTCAAAACTAAAACTGGAGTAGAGGATATCAAAACTTTGAATAGTGATGAAATTACTAATTTAGATCTCAAGGAATTTAATTATGATAGTTTCTCTCTGATTGAATGTATTTCCTTGATGCAATCCATGTTAAACTCTGCACATGCTTATAGCCAAAATAAGGCTTTTACTAAACATATCGTTGATGCTATCATGAAATATCTTGAAGAGAAACTTGAGTTGGAAATATCTATTCCTAGAAAACTACATGATAAGTGGGAACCTACTATAAAAATAAAGATTAAAAATTATGAATGCCATGCTTTGTGTGATTTGGGTGCTAGAGCTCTCTTAATTTGCATCTTGCGGATTCTACTATTAAGAAACCTATGGGAAGGATTAATGATGTTCTTATTATTGAAAATAGGAACTATGTGCCCATAGATTTCATTGTGCTTGATATTGATTGCAATCCTACATGTCCCATTATTCTTGGTAGACCTTTTCTTAGGACTATTGGTGCGGTTACTGATATGAAGGAAGGGAATATTAAATTTCAATTTCCATTAAAGAAGGGCATGAAACATTTTCCTACAAAGAGAATAAAATTTCCTTATGAATCCATTATGAGAGCTACTTATGGTTTTAGCACTAAAGATGACAATACTTGATTCTATTGCCTTACGCCTAGCTAAGGGCGTTAAACAATAGCGCCTGTTGGGAGGCAACCCAATGAATAGGTTTATTTTTGCTTTTTTTCCTTTCTGTTTTGTTGAGTGTAAATCATCATGATTATCTTATGATTGTGTTTTTATGTTTTAATTAGTGTTTGTGCCAATTAGAACCTTTATGATTAGTTTTGGTGATAGTTGTTTAATCACGCTGAAAAAAGACAGAAACTTTGTGCTCATGAAATTATTTTTCATTCCTATCCATAAAGATCTTTTAAGTTGATTCTTTTTGCTGATGATTTATATGAAAATTTCCCTAATTTTGATAATTTGTTCAGAATTTTTGTGATATCACACGTATACGAAATATACAGATTGCTACATACTGTTCTGTTTTTGACAGATTCTGTTTTTGTTGTGTTGATTGCTTATTTTGATGAAACTATGGTTAGTATCGGGGGGTAAGAGTCATGGAAAATTGATAATAAAGTAATATAACCTCAATCAAAATGGAAATTAAAGTTTAATACAGTACCTAAAAATTTGGTGCTTTGTTTTCTTATGCTAATGCTATCACGAGTTTCTGTTTACGTTTTGTGTTGTGAAGTTTTCAAGTTTTGGGTGATGTTCTTATGGACAAAGGAATAAAGAGAGCCTAAGCTTGGGGATGCCCAAGGCATCTCAAGCCAAATTCAAGGACACCAAAAAGCCTAAGCTTGGGGATGCCCCGGGAAGGCATCCCCTCTTTCGTCTTCAATCCATCGGTAACGTTACTTGGAGCTATATTTTTATTCACCACATGATATGTGTTTTGCTTGGAGCGTCGCGTATTATAGGAGTCTTTGCTTTTTTTCATAACAATTATCCTTGCTTCACACCTTTTGAGAGAGCCATGCACTCATCGTGAATTTGTTAGAATACTCAATGAGCTTCACTTATATCTTTTTCAGTTGGGCAATTTAGCTCACATGTGCTTCACTTATATCTTTTGAGCTTAGTAATTTTGCTCACATGTGCTTCACTTATATCTTTTGAGCTTAGTAATTTTGCTCCCATGTGCTTCATTTATATCTTCTGAGATTGGTAATTTTTCTCCCATGTGCTTCACTTATATCTTTTGAGCTAGATAATTTTGCTCTAGTGCTTCACTTAAATCTTTGTAGAGCACGGCGGTGTCATATTTGGTAGAAATAAAAACTCTCAAATCTTCACTTATATCATTTTTAGAATGCTCTCTCTCTAATAACTTGGTAATTGGCGTGTGGTATGAAATTAGTCCTAAATATGATAGGCATCCAAAGAGGATATAATAAAAACTTTCATATTCAAGTGCATTGATTAGTAAGAGAAGTTTGATTCCTCGCAATTAGTTTTGAGATATGGATATGGTAATATTAGAGGCATGTTAGTAGGGTGTTGTGAATATAAAAATACTTGTGTTGAGGTTAGTGATTTCCGTATCATGCACGTATGGTGAACCGCTATGTTAGGAAGTCGGAGCATAATTGATTTATTGATTGTCATCCTTTGTGTGGCGGTCGGGATCGCGCGATGGTTAACTCCTACCAACCCTTCCCCTAGGAGTATGCGTTTAGCACTTTTGTTTCGATTAATAATAAAACTTTTGCAATAGGTATATGAGTTCTTCATGACTAATGTGAGTCCATGGTATAGATGCACTTTCACCTTCCACCATTGCTACCCTCTGTAGTGTCGCGCAACTTTCACCCGTGCACAAACCCACCATATGCCTTCCTCAAAATAGCCACCATACCTACCTATTATGGCATTTTCATAGCCATTCTGAGATATTTTGCCAGGAAACTTCCACCGTTTCGTCTCATGACATGTGCCATCACTTTCATTCATATAGAGTCATTATTGTTCTAAGTATCTAAATAAAAGTGTGATGATCATCATTATTAGAGCATTGTCCCATGTGAGGAAATAAAAGAGGCCAAAGATGCCTACCAAAAAAAGAGGCCAAAGAGCCCAAACAAAAAAATGAGAGAAAAAGAGAGAAGGGACAATGCTAGTATCTTTTTCCACACTTGTGCTTGAAAGTAGCACCATGTTCTTCATGACAGAGAGTCTCTTGTTTTGTCACTTTCATATGCTAGTGGTTATTTTCATTATGTAACTTGGCTTGTATATTCAAATGATGGGCTTCCTCAAATTGCCCTAGGTCTTCGTGAGCAAGCAAGTTGGGTGCACACCCACTAGTTTCTATTTTTGAGCTTTCGTACACTTATAGCTCTAGTGCATCCATTCCATGGCAATCGCTACTCATTCACATTGATATCTATTGATGGGCATCTCCACAGCCTATTGATACGTCGAGTCGATGTGACCATCTCCTCCTTTTTTGCCTCACAACCTCCACCACACCATATTCCACTTATAGTGCTATATCCATGGCTCACGCTCATGTATTGCGTGAGAGTTGAAAAAGTTTGAGACAGTAAGAGTGCGAAAACAATTACTTGACCAATACCGGGGATGTGCATGATTTAAATTCGTTGTGTGGGGATGATGGAGCATAGCCAGACTATATGATTTTGTAAGGATAACTTTCTTTGGCCTTGTTATTTCGAAAGTTCATGATTACTTTGCTATTACACTTGAAGTATTATTGTTTTCATGTCAATATTAAACTGTTGTTTTGAATCTTATGGATCTGAACATTCATCCCACAATAAAGAAGTTACAAAGAACAAATATGTTAGGTAGCATTCCACATAAAAAATTCGTTCTTTATCACTTCCCTACTCGAGGACGAGCAGGAGTTAAGCTTGGCGATGCTTGATACGTCTCCAATATATCTATAATTTTTTATTGTTCCATGATATTATATTATCAACTTTGGATGTTTTATATGCATGAATATGCTCTTTTATATTATTTTTGGAACTAACTTATTAATTCAGTGCCCAGTGCCAGTTTCTGTTTTTTCCGTGTTTTTGACCTTTTTTAGATAGGAATATCAAACAGAGTCCAAACGGAATAAAACGCTCACCGTGATTTTTTATGGGAAATATCGAAAATAGCAGAAGGAAAAGACACCGGAGAGGAGGCCCGAGGGAGTCACGAGCACACCCAGGGCATGGCTAGGGGGCTCGTGACCTCCTCGTGGCCCCTCTTGACTTGTTCCCAGTGCCACACGGTCTTATAAATAGAGAAACCTCCAGAACTAAACCTAGATCGCAAGTTCCGCCGCTGCAAGCCTCCGTAGCCACCAAAAACCAATCGGGAGACTGTTCCGGCATCCTGTCGGAGGGGAATTCATCTCCGGTGGCCATATTCATCAACACCATTGCCTCTCCGATGATGCGTGAGTAGTTCACCACAGACCTTCGGGTCCATAGCTAGTAGCTAGATGTCTTCTTCTCTCTCTTTGATCTTCAATACAAAGTTCTCCATGATCTTCACTGTGATCTATCTGATGTAATTCTCTTTTGCGGTGTGTTTGTTGAGATCCGATGAATTGTGGATATATGATCAGATTATCTATGAATATTATTTGAGTCTCCTCTAATTTCTTATATGCATGATTTCATATCCTTGTAATTCTCTTTGAGTTATGGGTTTCGTTTGGCCAACTTGATCTATAGTTCTTGCAATGGGAGAAGTGCTTGGTTTTGGGTTCATACCGTGCGGTGTCCTCACCTAGTGACAGAAAAGGTAGCGAGGCACGCATCGTGTTGTTTCCATCAAGGGTAAAAAGATGGGGTTTATATCATATTGTATGAATCTATCCTTCTACATCATGCCATCTCGCTTAAAGCGTTACTCCGTTTGTTATGAACTTAATACACTAGATTCATGCTAGATAGCGGTCGATGTGTGGAGTAATAGTAGTAGATGTAGAAAGTATCGGTCTACTTGTCCCGGACGTGATGCCTATATGTATGATCATTGCCTTAGATATCGTCATGACTTTGCGCGATTCTATCAATTGCTCAACAGTAATTTGTTCACCCACCGTAATAGTTGCTATCATGAGAGAAGCCTCTAGTGAACACTATGGCCCCCGGGTCTATTTTATATATTATATATTCAGATCTAAATAAAAAAACACCAAAAATACCTTGCTGCAATTTTATTTACGTATTTATATTCATCTACTATCACTATGAGATCTCACCTTGCAAGTAATCGTAAAGGGATTGACAACCTCTTTATCGCGTTGGGTGCAAGTTTGTTTGTGTTTGTGCAGGTGTCTCGGTGCCGCATCTTGATACTCCTACTGGATTGATACCTTGGCTCTCAAACTTAGGGAAATACTTATCTCTACTTTGATGCATCACCCCTTCCTCTTCAAGGTAAAAACCAACGCAAGCTCGAGAAGTAGCACCGGCCCCTCCCCGGCCAGAACCCCCCCCCCCCCCCAATTTTGATGAACACACACACACACATACACAATTTTTATAATTAGATGATTAGTTAGATGTATAGATGATTATATGATTAGATGCAAGATTTTTGACATTTTTAGAGGAATTTTGACATTTTTGACATTTGAGGGATTAATTATTATAATGTATGTATAGAAATATTGAGGAATTTTGACATTTTGATACAATGTAGAAATTTAGGGTTTAGGGTTTATACAATGTAGAAAATTTGACATTTAGGGTTTAGGAATTTGACATTTGATCCAATATATGTATAGCAATTAGTATATATATGTATAATGTATAGAAAACATTTGAGGAATTTTGACAAAGCATAGAAAAAAGTTTGTTATCTATTTGCAAAATCAAGTTAAAAAGAATTACAAAAATCACAATTAAGCATTTATTTTTTAAATTTTGAATAGAATTTCTTCTCGGAGTCAACGATGCATGGCCCCCATCCTCGTCGTCGACTCGTTCGCGACGACGTCCTACTTCAGAGGGGCAACGTTCGGGACTGGGCCCCGCCTGGCTAGTACAAGGAGGTGCTACCATCAGGGGCGTGTAGCTTGGTGAGGAACCCGGGTCCCGTTGTCGACCCAGATCTTCTTTGGTGGCATTCGCGTGAAGGCATACGGCCCCGCCGGAGGTGGTACGCCGCCGTGTCAAGGAGGAGGACGAGCACATCCGTCGGTACATGGATGCGTTGGACATTAGGTTCTCCAATACCCGGCAGGTTCTTCAGGGATCTCATCCGAGCTATGATCTTGTCATAGTTCCTTCTCTTTGGGTGTCAACCTCCTACCGCGCGAGACGTCAACTGGATCTGTAGTAGTGATATTATATAATGAATAATATTCGAGATGTATTAGTGATACTATTCGAGATGTATTCGAGATTATATTCTATAATATTCGAGATTATATTCGATGATGCATATTATGTAGTATGATTCAGTTTTCCTTATTGATTGCATGCATTCTAATTTGAATACTAAATTGTTTTACCTTTCTTCTGGGTTAGTTAAATATAAGCTATGGACAATACCAGTAGAGAAGGAGAAGAGGCTCTGTTCAACATCATACGCTCCATGAGCCCAGAGCATGAACATGAAGATAATGACGGCTCGCAATATCTAAACAATTCCGGTGAGGGTGGTTTGTTTGATGAAGACGAAAGAATAGATGAATTCGACAACGAATTTGACGACGAAAATGTTCTTCAAATAACAAAGACCGGCGAGGCATATTTATTATATAAGCCATACGATGATCATTAAATGTCTTAATTGAGTTGTATATCTATTAATGAATCAATATTTCTTCTTTCAGGCCTCTGGATCGAGCAAATCTTCTACAAGCGACAAGGTAAAGCGAGGCCCGGCGAAAAAGTTGGATGCTAGTGTAAAGTTCAGCATCGATTCCATCAATACGTCAACTGGCAAACCGTTTGAACCTAGGAAAAATGCGACCAAGTTCAAGAATCAATGCGGAGTTATTGTCAGGGACCAAATCCCTATCTCCACACAAGAATGGAAAAAGCCAGCAAAGGGAGATCGAGAAGGAGTTACTTTTGTCGATGAAAGAGCAAAGGATGTGCTTTGGACCGAGCTGATGTCACATTTCACACTACTAGATAACTTGACAGATGCATATCTGAATAAAGTCAGAAACTATGCTCTTAAAAAGATGGCGATCGCATTCAAAAACCTTCAACAAAAATGCATGGTCTGCGTATGTCAAAGCAAACAAGACGACTCCAAAATTCGAGGGAGCACCGGTGAAGGCAAAAGATCACTGGAACGATTTCGTGAAGTTCAAGGAATCAGAAGTAGCTAAGGAACGGTCGAGAAAGAACAAGATTAATACTGAGAAAAAAGAGTGGCACCATACTCTGGGGCCAGGTGGCTACCAGATGGCCCTACCAAAGTGGGATCAATCCGAAAAATATATGATTAGTGCAGAGGTCACTCTAGTTACAGTGAACTGGCCCCCGAGGTGCAGGACATGGGTTTATGCGCATGGGGGGAAGTTGGACCCAAAGAAAGGGGCTATTATGGTTAAGGCAAGTCTTAAAGGAGTGACAGACGAAATTCTGATGAAAATACAAGAAGCTCGAGCGGGGGTATTCACGCCCAATAGAGAGGATGACGAGCTTACACGCGCCTGAAGAATCCTGAACACCCGGGAAGAACACGAGGGAAAGGCGTTGTTCCGTGGTTTGAGGGGTTTGCGGGTTGGAACGATGACTACAGAAGCCGTGCGAGAAAGAAGATGGAGGAGGAGCGGAAGAAGAAGAAGGAAGCACTCTGCCTTGAAGGCCTAGAATAAAAGCACCTGGAGTTGGAATCCAGACTCAGGCGGCAGCAGGAGCAGATCGACTCACCCAGCCAGGAAAGGGCGTCTCAGCGGCAGCATGAGCAGATCGATCCAGCATTCGATAGCACCGTCCCAACTATGCCGAGAAGCAGCATGGGTTCTGCCCCGGCCGATATCGATGACGATACACTTCTAGCTAGCTACCCTGTGGATGATATCAAAGACAAGACTCACTGTGAGCTACACACGAAAGTGAAGAACTTCTCCATGAAGGTGGCGTCCGACTATGCTTTAGAAAATCCCCCAGAAGCAATCTTCCATTGCAATCCCATTCCAGCTGGCTATGCTCGTGTCAGGATTGATGAAGTGATGTCAGCATATCATGAGCTACAGCTTGATATTCCTGGAGGTGACGAGGAGAGAACACTGGGAGAGGCCATACATCGTATCATTCTATGGAAGAAAGATTGCATCGTCTTTCCAAGGCCACCGACTCGTCCTCTTCCAAGTCCGTCGCCGCGTCAGTCGACTCCTCCTCCTCCTCCAAGTCTGGCACCGCGTGAGCCGAGTCTGCCTCCAAGTCTGGCACAACGTCAGCCTACTCCTCCTCCTCCAAGTCCGGCACCGCATTAGCCGACTCCTCCTCCAAGTACGGCACGGCGTCAGTGTTGGGGAACGTTGCATGGGAAACAAAAAATTTCCTATGCAAAAGGCAAGACCTATCCATGGTGATGAGCATCTATGAGAGGGAGAGGAGATCTACATACCCTTGTAGATCGCTAAGCGGGAAGCGTTAAGAAACACGGTTGATGTAGTCGAACGTCTTCGCGATCCAAATCGCCGAGCATCCCGCGATCCCACCACAATCCGTCCTGCGATCCAATCACGATCCATCCCGTGATCTCATCACGATCCGTCCTGCAATCCAATGACGAATCGTCTCGCGATCTTGATCAAGGTCCTTCCGATGTAGCACCAAACGGACGACACCTCCGCATTCAACACACGTACAGCTCGATGACGATCTCCGCCTTGTTGATCCACCAAGAGGGAGCAGAGAGGTAGAAGAGTTCTCCGGCAGCACGACGGCGTTGCGGCGATGGTGGTGGAGCTATTCCGGCAGGGCTTCGCCTAAGCATACAGAAAACCGATCTAGAGGAGAAACTATGCACTAGAGGAGAGGGTATCACGTGGCTGAAAATCTAGTGCAAAAACCCTAAAACATCTAGTATATACTAGTCGTCAACCCATGCATTCGCACGGTCTAGTTATTTTAAATAATAGATATTTTGAATGTTGAACACGGTAGCTTTTGGATATTATTTAGCATCCAACACATATGGAACCAATTATAATTTGAAATTTGCAAATTTGGTACTAATATAATTTAAACAAACATAAATTTTATTTCATTTCTGTGTAATTTATTACTCTTTTATTTTATATTATATCGTACTTACATGGTGAGTCCTTGCCTACACGTTATCTAGATAATTATAATTGGAAAATTCAAATTTTGGTAGCAATATATATTGTTTAAATAAACATATACATTTATTTCCATTTCTCTATAATTCCGTACTGTTTTAGTCAATACTTTATCCTAGTTATATAAAGATTGCATGCATATACATTACATAGACAATTTAGTAATCAATAATTACTACAACGTTTGAAAGTAGGTCTGTTTCTTTGTTTTCAGAGTTGGCTTAAGATGGGAAGTTTGTAAGCTCAGATTACCTTGCTCCCTTGTCGCTGGATATGTGAGCACTTCCATTCTATATCTGGGTCATTTTCATGTAGATATCAATCATGAAATGAAATTAACTGCAAGATCATTCCTATCAAGAAATTGTGAGGTTAAACGATATGAACATTGTATGGATATTAAATGGCAGACCACGCAATGAACTGTAACTACGTCAATCATGATAAATTCCGCATGACTGCAAAATATACATTGTGGAAATTAAAGTAATGGAAGATTAGTGAGAAAGGAACAAACATGCTGGTGACAAAATACCCTAAGTTCTATGAATGCATATGGCTGGCATATCATTCTAACATATTGGGATGTCAAGAATTATTATGATTTTTTTGTTAGGACACTCCACATGATTTGGTTATGGAGATGCAAGTGATTATGTCATAGAAGGTGATTCTCACACAAATTTATCATATCGACATAGCTAATTATTACTTACCAATTTTATATAAATTAGGTATAAATAAAGTTTGTGCCAGCATGCATTTCAAATCAATTTGTGATATACTTATTTTGATAAATCTGCAAAATATAGTGAACAAAATAAGTAATTGTGCTTTCTTGCATTTGAAATGTCAAACTAAAATGATTTTCTGTTATTATATATATCATGTTCAGATCAACATAAAGAAAACTACAAATAAAATAAATCTACGACTTATTGTTTCAGCATACGTATTCTCATAATGCAAAACTATGTGACTTCATTTGCTAATTAAATTATGAAAAGGTGTTTATTTAGTGTCGTACATATATCCTACATGAAATATTTGTATGTGTTACTTGGAGGAAGCGGACAACAATCCCTCCACGCCTCTACTCATGGTCGTGGATTGGGTGGATTTCCATGTCAACCTGAAATTGATGGAGAAGCTTTCGTTGGAACGGCAAGTGAAATCAGCAATACCACTTCTAAGTTTCAACGAAATCCGTAACACATATACTCCTGATTTGTAATGTATGAAGCCATCATGTTTATATGTCGACCTGCTCCTCATTCACTATTTCTGCCTTGCGTTACAAACTGCATGAAACAAACCAATGCAAAACTCTGATCTCCAGGAAACAGCACAATGCAGATGGTTCTAGTCCAATCACATGAAGCTACAGATCGAAGTAAAAGACAACTGTTCAGTATCTGGACATGAAGGGGAGATCACTTCCAAGTTCCACTGAAATCAAGAGCACATCTACTTCTTATTTCTAATGGAAGAAGTCATCATCTCTATATGTGGCACGTGTTCCTCGTTCACTACTGCCAGCTCTTGCGCTACAAATCAACGAAACAAAAGCAATGCTTTCAAATTCTGATCTCCAGGAAACAACACGACACAGATGGTTCCATCCAATGACTTGAAGCTGCAAATCCAAGGAAAAGGCAACCTTTCAATTTCGGATACACTGTCCATCCACTCTTGGTCGTTCCATGCATGGTTGCATGCTGGCTGGTGGTGTCTGTTTTCGTTACAAAGTGATATGACAAAAGCAGTACCAACAATTGACCGAGAACTCTATCATTAATTGATCTCAGTGGACATACTTGTTATACCCTTTTTTTGCGAAATGCATACATACTATCCTAAAAAGGCCATCATTCAGGAACAAAAAAATTAGATTGGAAAAACACATTTGCGTGTAAGTTACTGGCACCTGCAGTGAGAGGCCTTGTTACATGCTCGTGGCCTTCAGTGAGAGGCCTTGTTACATACTATCCTAAACCCTAAACCATATACCATAATGAGAAGCAGAGGATGAATCGATGGAAGGACTCGCCAGGGCCACTATTGGATCATGGTGCGCCAAGTAAGTAGACGATCAGCACGTTGGTTGATAAAAAAATTCTGTGTAACAATCCAAGTAGGTAGACTAACCAATCCATTGGCTCCAGATCAAACTCGCTCAAGTCTACAATTAAAAAAAGCTGCATATGAAAACAATAGACAACACACATGCAGACAATGAACAAAATATGAATGTATACATCCCGGTTGCTGATCAACATTAACTCCAAGTCTAACCTCTCAGGGTAGCACATAGTCTAATTTTCATATGACTAATAAACTTTCAATTAATTAATTACAACAAAAATGAATTAGTGTGTACCGACGATCTGTAAGGAAAGGCGTCAAGAATACAACGGGGTGCAGCTCTGCGGTCATGGCGAAAACTACACGGCCAACGACACCTACCAGTCCAACCTGAGCGCCCTTGCCGCCACCTTTTTCAACAACACTTCCTCCTCCCTGCAGCACTTCACGACCTGCATGCACTGCCAATGAATCCATAAAGGAATTTCATTTATCTCATATTAGATTATGTTTTTTCAGTATGTTGCTTGGAAAAATCAATCGTAGAGGACAAAGAGATTCTGTAGTAAATATACTGGTTGAGCAACGCTCGAACCTGATTCGAAAGAGAAGAGATAACGCAAACATTAGCCGCCACCCACTACAGTTGAGGAGGAAATCAACCAACAGATAGAGGCTCTGAACAGGCACAGGGGGCTTCTCCAGCTTGCACTTGGGACATAAATCTATCGAGGACAGAATTCTAAGGTTGCACAACTGCTGGAGAGAATTTCCACCATGATAGATCATCTTCCTTTTTTTCTTTTTGAAAGCTCCATAGCAGATCGTGGAAGTGTATGGTATTAGTTAATTTTTTAGGAGATCTGATTTGTAGGAATGAGCAAACCGACCATGACCCCATGAAAAAAAAATTGGCGAGAGAGAGAGAGAGAGAGATCATGAAGAAGAAGAAGCCGTGGAGTACTAAAGAGGGAGAGACCTTGGAGTAGAAGAATAGATAGAGATTGGTTTTTTCTTCGGAAGTGATAGAGATTGGTTTTTCTTCGGAAGAGATAGAGATCGGCTTGATTAGAGGTGGATTTGGATCGTCCATGTGATTTTCTATCTTTATAACAGACAAAACAATTGTGGGCCTAAGATATTTTTTTTTACAATTGAGCAAACTTCAACCGTGATCTGTATAGGTGTATCTACACCGTAGTAACTTTGTGGGTCCACCAGATTAACGGCTCCTAATTTCTAATTAATGTGGGAATTTTTAGAAAGTGCGTAATTAGTATAAAGTATAGATAGATATAGATAAGAGGAAGAGAGGAGGAGGCTGGCGCACAAGGGGCCAACCCTTTGATCTTGGCGCACAAGGAGGAGAGGAGGAATCCTCCTCCAATCCTAGTAGGACTAGGACTACTTCCGTATTTAGCCTTTTTGCCTTTTTCCACCTCTTTCTCTTTGGGCTTTTCTTCCCAGCCGCATGGGCCCTTTGTGAGACTTGCACCAGCCCACTAAGGGCTGGTATTCATCCTCCCACAGCCCATGTAGCCCCTTGGGTCGAAATACCCCTCCCGATGGTCCCCCAATACACTATCGGCACTCCCGATACACTACCGATGAGCCCGAAACTTTTCCGGTGACCAAAATAGGACATCCTACATATATTTACCTCCGGACAATTACGGTGATCCTCGTGACGTTCAGGATCTCGTCCGGGACTCCAAACAACCTTCGGTCACCACCATAAATAACTCTATACTATCGAAACATCACCGAACCTTAAGTGTGCACGCCCTGCGGGTTCGAGAACTATGTAGACATGACCGAGACACCTCTATGGTCAATAACCAATAGAGGGACCTGGATGCCCATATTGGTTCCTACATATTCTACAAAGATCTTTATCGGTCGAACCTCTATGTCAAGGATTCAGTTATTCCCGTATGATGTTCCCTTTGTTCTTCGGTATGTTACTTGCCCGAGATTCGATCCTCGGTATCTCCATACCTGGTTCAACCTCGTTACTGGCAAGTCTCTTTACTCGTTCCGTAATACAAGATCCCGTGGCTAACACTTAGTCACATTCCTTGCAAGGCTTATTGTGATGTTGTATTACCGAGTGGGCCCGGAGATACCTCTCTGTCACACGGAGTAACAAATCTCAGTGTTGATCCATGCCAACCCAGTAGACACCCTCGGAGATACCTGTAGAGTACCTTTATAGTCACCCAGTTATGTTGCGACGTTTGATACACACAAGTCACTCCTCCTGTGTCCGTGAGTTGCATGATCTCATGGTCATAGGAACGTAGCATATGATCGTATCAGTTTATTGCTACTGTTTTCTGCATGTCAAGTATATGTTCATATGACCATGAGATCATGCAACTCATGGACACCGGAGGAGTTCCTTGTGTGTATCAAACGTCGCAACATAACTGGGTGACTATAAAGGTACTCTACAGGTATCTCCGAGGGTGTCTGTTGGGTTGGCATGGATCAAGACTGGGATTTGTTACTCCGTGTGACGGAGAGGTATCTCAGGGCCCACTCGGTAATACAACATCACAATAAGCCTTACAAGCAATGTGACTAAGTGTTAGTCACGGGATCTTGTATTACGGAACGAGTAAAGAGACTTGCCAGTAACGAGGTTGAACTAGGTATGGAGATACCGACGATCGAATCTCGGGCAAGTAACAAATCAAAGAATAAAGGCAACATCATACGGGATTAATTGAATCCTTCACATAGAGGTTCGACCGATAAAGATCTTCGTAGCATATGTAGAAACCAATATGGGCATCCAGGTCCCGCTATTGGTTATTGAATGTAGAGGTGTCTTGGTCGTCTCTACAGCCTGTGTAGAGTTATGCATGGTGGTGACCAAAGGTTGTTTGGAGTCTTGGATGAGATCCCGGACATCACGAGGAGCTCCGGAATGTTCCAGAGGTAAAGATTCGTATATAGGAAGTCCTGTTTTGGTCGCCGGAAAAGTTTCGGGCTCATCATTAGTGTACCGGGAGTGCCAGTAGTGTACCGGGAGACCACCGGGAGGGTTATTTCGACCCAAGAGGCTTCATGGGCTGTGGGAGAGTGAATACCAGCCCTTTGTGGGCTGGTGGAAGTCCCATACAAGGCCCATGAGGTTTGAGAAGGAAAAAAATCCAAAGGTGAAGAGGTGGAAACAGTTTCCAAGTGGAAGGAAGGAATCCTACTCCTAATAGGATTGGAGTAGCACTCCTCCACCTCCAATTTCGGCCAGATCTTGAGGGTTTGAGGCTGCCTCCTCTCCTCCCTCCCTCCTATATATACTACATGATTTAGAGGGAAAAGATAACCCTAATTGCCACACGCTGCCCTCTTCTTCTCTAGATCGTAGTTTCTCCTCTAGATTGGTTTCGGCGGTGCTTAGGCGACGCCCTGCCGAAATAGCTCCACCACCATCGTCTGAGCGTCGTCATGCTTCCTATATGTGATGTATCACCGTTGTGGTTTTTGCGTATATGAGAATTGTGTTGGGGAACGTCGCATGGGAAAAAAAAAATTCCTACGCACACGGAAACCTATCCATGGTGATGAGCATCTACGAGAGGGAGAGTGGATCTACGTACCCTTGTAGATCGCTAAAAAAGAAGCATTAAGAAACGCGGTTGGTGTAGTCGAACATCTTCACGATCCAAATTGCCGAGCATCCCACGATCTCATCACGATCCGTCCCGTGATCCAATCACGATCCGTCCCGCGAACACATCAAGATCCGTCCCGCGAACTCATCACGATCTGTCTCACGATCTTGATCATGATCTGTCCCGCGAACTCATCACGATCCGTTCCGTGATCACATCACGAACCGTCTCGCGATCTCGATCACGGTCCTTCCGATCTAGCGCCGAACGGATGGCACCTCCGCGTTTGGCACACGTGTAGCTTGATGACGATCTCCACCATCTTGATCCAGCAAGAGGAGGTGGAGAGGAGAGAGAGTTCACCGGCAGCGTGACGGCGCTCCGGTGATGGTGGTGGAGCAATTTCGGCAGGGCTTCGCCTAAGCACTGCGGAACTACGATCTAGAGGAGAAACTATGCACCGGTGGAACGGGTAGCACGTGGCCGGAAATTATGTCCAAAAACCACCCAATCCACTAGTATATATAGGAGGAGAGGAGAGGAGAGGCAGCCAAGGCCTTTGGGTCGGCCGAAATAGGACGTGGGAGCAATCCTACTTCACCTCCAATCCTAGTTGTTATTCTCCCACAGCCCATGGACCTCTTGGGGTCGAAATACCCCTCCCGGAGGTCCCCCGGTACACTACCGGCACTCCCGGTACACTACTGATACTCCCGGTACACTACCGATGAGCCCGAAACTTTTCCGGCGACCAAACTGGGACATCCTATATATGAATCTTCACCTTCGGACCATTCTGGAGCTCCTCGTGACGTCCGGGATCTCATCCGGGACTTTGAACAACCTTCGGTCACCACCATACATAACTCTACACTACCGAAACGTCACCGAACCTTAAGTGTGCAGACCCTGCGGGTTCGAGAACTATGTAGACATGACCGAGACACCTCTACAGTCAATAACCAATGGCGGGACCTGGACGTCCAGATTGGTTCCTACATATTCTACGAAGATCTTTATCGGTCGAACCTCTATGTCAAGGATTCAGTTAATCCCGTATAACGTTCCCTTTGTTCTTCGGTATGTTACTTGCCCGAGATTCGATCGTCGGTATCTCCATACCTAGTTCAACCTCGTTACTGGCAAGTCTCTTTACTCGTGCCATAATACAAGATCCCGTGACTAACACTTAGCCACATTGCTTGCAAGGCTTATTGTGATGTTGTATTACCGAGTGGGCCCTGAGATACCTCTCCGTCACACGGAGTAACAAATCCCAGTCTCGATCCATGCCAACTCAACAGACACCATCGGAGATACCTGTAGAGCACCTTTATAGTCACCCAGTTACGTTGCGACGTTTGATACACACAAGGCACTCCTCCGATATCCGTGAGTTGCATGATCTCATGGTCATAGGAACATATACTTGACATGCAGAAAACAGTAGCAATAAACTGACACGATCATATGCAATGTTTGTAGTTTGGGTCTTATCCATCACATCATTCTCTTAATGATGTGATCCCGTTATCAAATGACATCTCATGTCCATGGCTAGGAAACCTTAACCATCCATTGATCAACGAGCTAGTCCATTAAAGGCATACTAGGGACATGGTTTTGTCTATGTATCCACACATGCATTTAAGTCTCCGATCAATACAATTATAGCATGGATAATAAACGATTATCATGAACAAGGAAATATGATAATAACTAATTTATTATTGCCTCTAGGGCATATTTCCAACAGATTGTTCTTGCTAGATACCTATAGCAGCCACGTAAAACATGCAACAACAATTAGAGGACGTCTAACTTGTTTTTGCAGGGTATGTTGTGACGTTATATGGCCAATTACATGATGTGATATATGTGATGTATGAGATGATCATGTGATGTATAGAATATCACGACTTGCATGTCGATAAGTATGGCAACCGGCAGGAGCCATAGGGTTGTCTTTAATTATTATATGACATGTGTGTCAATCATTAAGTGCTATGTAATACTTTACTTTATCTCTACGGTAGCAATAGTAGTAAAGCATGTTGGGCGCGACAACCCCGATGGTGACACATTGATGGAGATCAACATTATGGAGATCATGGTGTCGTGCCGGTGACGATGAAGATCATGCCGGTGCTTTCTAGATGGAGATCAAAAGCACAAGTTCATGGCCATGTCATGTCACTTATGATTTGCATGTGATGTTAATCCTTTTATGCACCTTGTTTTGCTTAGGACGATGGTAGCATTATAAGGTGATCCCTCACTTAATTTAAAGATAAATTGTGTTCTCCCCGAGTGTGCACCATTGCGAAAGTTCGTCGTGTTGAGACAACACGTGATGATCGGGTGTGATAGACTCTACGTTCACATACACCGGGTGCAAGCCAGTGTTGCACATGCAGAACACTCGGGTTAAACTTGACGAGCCTAGCATGTACAGACATGGCCTCGGAACACAAGAGACCGAAAGGTCGAACATGAGTCATATAGGAGATATGATCAACATGATGATGTTCACCTTTGAAGCCACCTCAACTCACGCGATGATCGGACTTGAGTTGGTGAATCTGGATCATGTATCACTCGAATGACCGGAGGGATGTCAATTTGAGTGGGAGTTCTTAAGTAATATGATTAATTGAACTCATTATCATGAACTTAGTCAGTAGTGTCTTTGCAAATTATGTTGTAGATTACTAGCTCGCGCTGTAGCTCCCTTGAATTTTTATGTTCCTAGAGAAATAGAGTTGAAAGATGATGGTAGCGATATTGCGGACTGGGTCCGTGATCTGAGGATTGTCCTCATTGCTGCACAGAAGGCTTATGTCCTTAATGCACCGCTCGGTGCGCCAACCCCTCTAGCGTCGTCTGTAGATGTTGCGAACATCTGACAGGCATGTTCTGATGACTACTTGATAGTTTAGTGCGTCATGCATTACGGCTTAGAATTGAGGCTCCTAAACATTTTGAACGTCATGGAACATATGAGATGTTTCTAAGAGCTGAAATTAGGATCACAGGCTCGTGCCCGTGTTGCGAGATATGACGTCTCCAACAAGATTCTTTGCCTGCAGGATGAAAGAGAATAGCTCAATCCTTGAGCATGTGCTCAGATTGTCTAGGTGCTACCGTCGCTTGAATCGAGTGGGAGTTGATCTTCCAGATAAGATAGTGATTGATATAGTTCTCCAAGTCACTGTCACTAAGCTACTAGAACTTGGTGATGAACTATAAGATGCCAGGGATGGAAATGATGATCCCTGAGCTGTTCGTGATGTTTGACACCGCGAAGGTAGAAATCAAGAATGAGCATCAAGTGTTGATGGTTAGTATAACCACTAGTTTCGAGAAGGGCAAGGGAAAGAAGGGAAACTTCATGGATGGCAAGTTAGTTGCTGCTCCAGTGAAGCAACCCAAACTTGAACCCAAAACCCGAGACTAAGTGCTTCTCTTATGAGGAGAGCGGTCGCTGAAGTGGAACAACCCTAGATACTTGGTAGATAATGTTGGGGAACGTCGCATGGGAAACAAAAAAATTCCCATGGAGATGAGCATCTACGAGAGGGAGAGTGGATCTACGTACCCTTATAGATCGCTAAGCGGGAAGCGTTAAGAAACGCGGTTGGTGTAGTCATACTTCTTCGCGATTCAAATCGTCGAGCTTCCCGCGATCTAATCACGAACTGTCCCGTGAACAATTCACGAACCGTCCCGCGATCTTGTCACGATCCGTCCCGTGATCCGATCACGAACGTCCCGTGGCCTTGATCACGATCCTTCCGATCTAGTACCGAACGGACGGCACCTCCGCGTTCAGCACACGTGCAGCTTGATGACGATCTCCACCGTCGTGATCTAGCAAGAGGAGGCGGAGAGGAGGAAGAGTTCACCGGCAGCGTGACGGCGCTCCGGCAATGGTGGTGGAGTGGTTCCGGCAGGGCTTCGCCTATGCGCTGCAAAAAACCGATCTAGAGGAGTATCAGTGGAACGGGTAGCACGTGGCCGTAAACTGTATCTAAACAGCCCCAATCCACCAGTATATATAGGAGGGAGGGAGAGGGAGCCCTTGGTGCAAGGACAAGGGCCTCTAGGAGTCGGCCGGCTAGAGAGGAGGAGCCCTACTCCTGCTCCACTCCTAGTAGGTGTAGGACTCTTCCCTTTTTGCCTTTTTTCCACCTTTTCCTTTAGGATCGTCACCTCCTGCGCCATGGGCCTTGTTGTGTCTGTTTATCCAGCCCACTAAGGGCTGGTTATCACTCTCCACAGCCCATGGACCCTCCGGGGTCGAAATACCCCTCCCGGAGGTCTCCCGGTACACTACCGGCACTCCAGGTACAGTACCGATGAGCCCGAAACTTTTCCAGCGACCAAACTGGGACTTCCTATATATGAATATTTACCTCCAGACCATTCAGATGCTCCTCGTGATGTCCAAGATCTCATCCGGGACTCCGAACAACCTATGGTCACCACCATACATAACTCTACACTACCGAAACGTCACTGAACCTTAAGTGTGCAGACCCTTTGGGTTCGAGAACTATGTAGACATGACCGAGACACCTCTACGGTCAATAACCAATGGCGGGTCCTGGTCGTCCACATTGGTTCCTACATATTCTACGAAGATTTTTATCGGTCGAACATCTATGTCAAGGATTCAGTTAATCCCGCATAACGTTCCCTTCGTTCTTCGGTATGTTACTTGCCCGAGATTTGATCGTTGGTATCCCCATACGTAGTTCAACCTCGTTACCGGCAAGTCTCTTTACTCGTCCCGTAATACAAGATCCTGCAACTAACAATTAGTCACATTTCTTGCAAGGCTTATTGTGATGTTGTATTACCGAGTGGGCCCTGAGATACCTCTCCGTCACACGGAGTAACAAATCTCAGTCTCGATCCATGCTAACTCAACGGACACCATCGGAGATACCTATAGAGCACCTTTATAGTCACCCAGTTACGTTGCGACGTTTGATACACACAAGGCACTCCTTCGATATCCGCGAGTTGCATGATCTCATGGTCATAGGAACATATACTTGACATGCGGAAAACAGTAGCAATAAACTGACACAATCATATGCTACGTTTGTAGTTTGGGTCTTGTCCATCACATCATTCTCCTAATGATGTGATCCTGTTATCAAATGACATCACATGTCAATGGCTAGGAAACCCTGACCATCTTTGATCAACGAGCTAGTTCACTAGAGGCATACTAGGGACACAGTGTTGTCTATTTACCCACACATGCAATGTGTTTCCAATAAATGCAATTATAGCATGGATAATAAATGATTATCATGAACAAGGAAATATAATAATAAACACTTTATATATTGCCTCTAGGGCATATTTCCAACAGTCTCCCACTTGCACTAGAGTCAATAATCTAGTTCACATCACTATGTGATTTACATGGTAATGAATAGAACACCCATACAGTTCTGGTGTTGACCATGTTTTGCCGTTGGAAGAGGTTTAGTCAACGGGTCTGCAACATTCAGATCCGTGTGCACTTTGCAAATATTTATGTCCTTCTCCTCGATGTAGAACCGGATGGAGTTGAAGCGTCGCTTTATGTGTCCGGTCCTCTTGTGAAACCTTGGTTCCTTGGCACTAGTGTCGTCACAGAACAGGTTAATTGGATACAGTGCACTAGGCACTACTCCAAGATCTGTCATGAACTGCTTCATCCAGACACCTGGCTTCGCTCCCTCCGAGGCTGCGATGTACTCTGCTTCGCACGTAGAATCAGCTACCACGCTTTGCTTGGAACTGCACCAGCTTACCGCTCCCTCGTTAAGAATAAATACGTATCCGTTTTGCGACTTAGAGTCGTCCGGATCAGTGTCAAAGCTTGCATCGACGTAACCGTTTACGACGAGCTCTTCATCACCTCCATAAACGAGAAACATGTCCTTAGTCCTGTTAAGGTACATAAGGATATTCTTGACCGCTTTCCAGTGCTCCATTCCAGGATCACTTTGAAACCTTTCGGCCATACTTATGGCAAGGCTGACATCGGGTCTTGTGCACAGCATTGCATACATGATAGAGCCTATGGCTGAAGCATAGGGGATGACGCTCATCTTTTCTTTATCTTCTCCAGTCACTGGGCATTGAGTCTTACTCAACTTCACACCTTATAACACAAGCAAGAACCCTTTCTTGGACTGCTCCATTTTGAACTTCTTCAAAACTTTATCAAGGTATGTGCTCTGTGAAAGTGCTATTGAGCGTCTCGATCTATCTCTATAGATCTTAATGCCTAATATGAAAGCAGCTTCTCCTAGGTCCTTCATTCAAAAACTCTTATTCAAATATTCCTTCATGCTTTCCAGCATTTCTATATTGTTTCCAATCAGCAATATGTCATCCACATATAACACTAGAAATGCTATAGAGCTCCCACTCATTTTCTTGTAAATACAAGCTTCTCCATAAACTTGTATAAACCCAAACGCTTTGATCACCTCATCAAAGCGCTTATTCCAACTCCGAGATGCTTGCACCAGTCCATAAATGGATCGCTGGAGTTTGCAAACTTTGTCAGCATTCTCTGGAACGACAAAACCTTCGGGTTGCATCATATACAACTCTTCCTCAAGGAAACCGTTGAGGAACGCTGTTTTGACATCCATCTGCCAAATTTCATAGTCAAAATAAGCAGCTATTGCCAACCTGATTTTGACAGACTTAAGCATCGCTACGGGTGAGAAAGTTTCATCGTAGTCAACTCCTTGAACTTGTGAAAAACCATTTGCCACAAGTCGAGCTTTATAGACGGTGACATTACCATCCGCGTCCGTCTTCTTCTTATAGATCCATTTGTTCTGAATGGCCTTTTGCCCTTTAGGTAATACTTCCAAATCCATACTTTGTTTTCATACATGGATCCCATCTAGGATTTCATGGCCTCTAACCATTTCTCGGAATACGAGCCCATCACTGCTCCTCCATAGCTCGTAGGCTCATTGTTGTCTAACAGCATGACCTCCAAGACAGGATTACCGTACCACTCGGGAGTAGTACGCGTCCCTGTCGACCTACGAGGTTCAATAGCAGCTTGATCCGAAGCTTCATGATCATCATCATTAACTTCCTCTTCTACCGTCGTAGGTTCCATAGAAACATCTTTCTGCGCTGCGCTACTTTTTGGTTGAAGTAAAGGTTCAATAACCTCATCAAGCTCTATTGTCCTCCCACTCAATTCTTTCGAGAGAAACTCTTTCTCTAGAAATGTTCCCTTCTTAGCGACAAATACTTTGCCTTCGGATTTGAGATAGAAGGTATACCCGACTGTCTCTTTCGGGTATACTATGAAGACGCATTTCTCCGATTTGGGTTCCAACTTTTCAGGCTGAAGCATTTTGACATAAGCATCACATCCCCAAACTATAAGAAACGACAACTTTGGCCTTTTGCCAAACCACAGTTCATATGGCGTCGTCTCAACGGATTTTTATGGTGCCCTATTTAAAGTGACTGCAGCTGTCTCTAATGCATAACCCCAAAACGATAGTGGCAAATCGGCAAGAGACATCATAGAACGCACCATATCCAATAAGGTCCGATTACGACGTTCAGACACACCATTACACTATGGTGTTCCGGGCGCTGTTAACTGTGAAACAATTCCACATTGTCTTAAGTGACTGCCAAACTCATAACTCAGATATTCACCTCCTCGATCAGATCGTAGAAATTTAATCTTGTTGTTACAATGATTCTCAACTTCACTCTGAAATTGCTTGAACTTTTCCAATGTTCTAGATTTGTGTTTCATCAAGTAAATATACCCATATCTACTCAAGTCATCAGTGAAGGTGAGAAAGTAACGATATCCACCGCGTGCTGCAACATTCATTGGACCGCACACATCAGTATGTATGATTTCCAATAAGTCACTTGCCCGTTCCATTCTTCCAGAGAACGCCATTTTAGTCATCTTGACCATGAGGTATGGTTCACATGTGTCAAGTGATTCAAAATCAAGTGACTCCAAAAGTCCATCAGCATGGAGCTTCCTCATGCGTTTTACACCAATGTGACCTAAACGGCAGTGCCACAAGAAAGTAGTACCATCATTATCAACTCTACATCTTTTGGCATCAATGTTATGAACATGTGTGTCATCACTATCAAGATTCAATATGAATAAACCCCTAACATTGGGTGCATGACCATAAAAGATATCACTCATGTAAATAGAACAACCTTTATTCTCTGATTTAAATGAGTAACCGTCTCGTAATAACCAAGATCTAGATATAATGTTCATGCTCAACGCAGGCACTAAATAACAATTATTTAAGTTCATCACTAATCCTGATGGTAATCGAAGAGAGAGCGTGCCGACGGCGATCACATCAACCTTGGAACCATTTCCCACGCGCATCGTCACTTCGTCCTTTGCCAGTCATCGTTTATTCCGTAGTTCCTGCTTTGAGTTGCAAATGTGAGCAACCGAACCGTTATCAAATACCCAGGTACTACAACGAGAACTAGTAAGGTGCACATCAATAACATGTATATCATATATAACTTGTTTGTCGTTGGCCGCCTTCTTGTCAGCCATGTATTTGGGGAAGTTCCGCTTCCAGTGACCAGTTCCTTTGTAATGAAAGCACTCAGTTTCTGGTTTAGGTCCATGCTTAGGCTTCTTTGCAGGAGTAGCAACTGCTTTGCCATCCTTCTTGGTTTTACCCTTCTTGCCTTTGCCCTTGCCATTTTTCTTGAAACTAGTGGTTTTATTGACCATCAACACTTGATGTTCTTTCTGGATTTCAGACTCAGCGACTTTCAGCATCGCAAACAGCTCGGATGATGACTTGTTCATCCCGTGCATGTTCTAGTTCATCACAAAACTCTTGTAACTAGGTGGCAGTGATTGAAGAACTCTATCAATGATCGCCTCTTCCGGAAGGGCAATTCCCAACTCAGCTAGATGGTTTGAATATATAGACATTCTGAGTATATGCTCACTGATAGACCCGTTGTCCTCCATCTTGCAAGCATACAACTTATCGGAGGTCTCATACCTCTCGATCCGGGCATTCTTCTGAAAGATAAACTTCAACTCCTGGAACATCTCATATGCTCCATGACGTTCAAAACGTCTTTGAAGTCCCGGTTCTATGCCATACAATATTGCACACTGAACTATTGAGTAGTCACCAGCACGAGCCTCCCAAGCGTTCTTAACGTCTTTGGAGGTCATGTCTTTTGGTTGGTCACCAAGCGGTGCATCAAGGACATATTGTTTCTGGGAAGCCGTGAGGATAATCCTCAGATTACGGGCCCAATCAACAAGGTTACTTCCGTCATCTTTCAACTTAGCTTTCTCTAGGAACGCATTAAAATTCAGGGGTGCTACTGCACGTGCCATTGATCTACAACATAATTATGCACAGGTTACTTAGACTATTGTTCAAGATAATGAGTTTAGTTAATCAAATTACTAAAGCTCCCACTCAAATTGACATCCCTCAGGTCATCTGAGTGTCACATGATCCAAATTCACCAACTCAAGTCCGATCATCACGTGAGTTAAGCTGGTTTCAATGGTGAACATCATTATCACTAGTAGAAACAGGCCCATTAGTCCTAGTTCTAGAGGCCCATTTGTCCCGGTTCCGGAACCGGGACTAAAGGGTCGTTACTAATGCCCAAAACCTTTAGTCCCGGTTCGCTTACGAACTGAGACAGATGGGGCTCCACGTGGCCTCTGCAGCTTGCCCGGGCAGGAGGGCCTTTTGTCCCGGTTGGTAGCACCAACCGGGACAAAAATGCATCCACGCGTCAGCAGTTCCGTGGCTGGGTTTTTTTTTGAGAGGGGGGATGGGGGTTTTGTAGGATTAATTTTGGGGTTTAATATATTGTGTTAGCTAGCTAATAGAGAGAGGTGTCCTCTCTTATCTCCGTGCTTGGTCGATGCTACGTACTATACGTATAAAGAGGACTCGACATGCTAGCTAGTAAGCAAATGAAGGAATTAAACCATTAAGTACAGAAGATCGTCATGAACATATACAGAGAGAAGTTAGATTGTTCGAACAACAAGTTTTCGTATATCTATCCGACACTACTAGCTACATATATACAATATAAGATCTCTTACAATACCCTAACATCTGAAATCAAGTTCCATATGGTATTCTCCCCCTTTCCTGATGACATGTTCAAGAAAGAATCCCGCCAATTCCTCTTGAATAGCTATTATGCGATCTTGTGGTAGGAGTTCTTCCTGCAGCTCCCAAAGCTAATTCGAAGAAGGGGGTCAATACATATATATGAATGAAACTCAACACAAATGATGCTAATAAAACAAAATTGTGAATATTATTGCTTACGCACATCAAAATCTTTTTTAGAGTAGCCGCCCTGCTTAGAGATCGTCGCGTTGTAGATGAACTCGCATACGTAGTATCCACAAAGATTACTCCCTGGTTGCTGCCACAACCACTTTACGAGAAATAGAGGTCAATCAAACTGATAATCAAGCATTATATAAATGGTATTGATGAAACTAGCTAGAATCAATATAATGGGAGATGCGCGGAACTAGCTATTAGTACTTACTTTCGGGCGTGTAAATTTCAGCTCCTTCAGCAGTCCCGGAGATTTATTGGTGAACGGTATCCAAACCCTGCCAAACATAGAAAATAATTATTACCTGATATCAGGAAATGAACAAAGTTGCCGAAATGGTGCGATAATGATCGATTGAACTTACTTCTTAAGCATTTCAGTGATGATCTCATACGTCTTGGGATCTTTTCGTCTTGAGTCTAAGACGGTTACTAGTCCCTCCTCGAGCATAATCTCTAGGAGAATAAAGTGGAAGCTGCACACGCATGCATAACTCATCAATTATATACATTACTATAATCTCGAGTAAATACAGGAAAAACCGAATATGCACAGTATAACACTCACTCGAAGTTGTAAGGAAAGATTATTTTTTGTTTGTTTTGATGTTGAAGCAACGATTGTAGCAACTTGGCCTTGGCTTCTTTGGGATCATTTTTCATCTCCCATTCATTAAAGAGATTTAGGTTAATGAACCAATATTATAAATTTGTCTTTGCTTGCTTTCGACGATCTTCAATCTGCATGCATGATATAGTGAATTATATGTACATACAATGAAAGAGCTGAGCTATATATAGAGACTTAATTAAAGAAGTAGCACTTACAGACAGTAGCAAGTGACAATTATTTTATCGATGGCCTTTTGATTGAAAAGCTGGAATACCTCAATTCCAACGAGGTCGTGCTTGTCTTTAACCATAATCATCAAACAATCCAACCCAGAGTTCTTGCAGGTGTCGATGTACCACTGATGGAATTTTCGCATCATCGTTGGTAGCTGTTGACCACGTCTGACGAGAGGATACCCGTGCCGGAATTTGTGTTCGTCCACCTTTAGTGCATCAAAATGTGTATCGTCAGGCGGGTAATCACCAGGATTGGTAACGGCCACCATCCCGGCCGACAGATTTGCGACGACGATATCGCTAGACACCTACAGCGGGGGGCACGATTGTTTCGCCTGTTCGCCGAGCTGGGGAATTGTTTTCCTTGTTGCCCTTTGTTGTTCTCTCCTTTTGTCAGTTGCAGTGGTTCTGGACCGGCGCGCTTCTTGCAATTTCTTTTTAAGAACGCGGACATGGTAGTCATCCAGCGGAGCCGGTGCTGGTCGCTTCAGGGCATCCATAGTGCGCTTCAATTTCACCTCATCTATCTTCTCCTCCGGAGGTCGATTTTTCTTTTTAAAAAAGGCATCGACTTCGCCTTTAGAGATCTTCGCGTTTTCCTCATCACTCCTCTCGTATGGTAACGACTCAAGAGGCTTGAGAGATGATGGACTGTATTGGTATCGCCTCCCGCCACTGGTTGTACTGCTAGACGCCGAAGCGACGGCTACTATTTTCCTTTGTTGCTTAAGAGGCGCTGGAGCAGCCGGAGCGGCGGCGGAGGCTCTCTTCTGCTCTTGCTGACGAGGCGGAGGAGGAGATGGGCTTCTCGGACGCGCCGACGCAGGCGGAGAAGGAGGCGGCGGAGGATACGGGCTGCTCGAACGCGCCGACGCAGGCAGAGAAGGACGCGGAGGAGGAGACGGGCTGCTCGGACGCGCCGACGCAGGCGGAGAAGGAGGCAGAGGAGGAGGCGGAGGAGGAGGCATGCACCGTTCACTCGCCGGAGGAGGAGGCGAAGGAGGAGGCGTGCCTTGATCACTTGCCGGAGGAGGAGGCGGAGGAGGAGGCAGGCCCTTACTCGCCGGAGGAGGAGACGGAGGAGGAGGCGGGCCCTCACTCGCCGGAGGAGGAGGAGGCGGAGGCGCCGTCCAGTTCGTAAGCTTGATGAATTCCTTCGGCCAAAGACATGTAGTCCTCAGAGCATTTTCCAGGAGAGTTTCCCCTTCGCCGGTAGGGTAGTCAAGTTCGAGCTCCTCATATCCGTCCACTATTTCTTCGACGATGACAACAGCATAGCCTTGTGGAATCGGACGACAGTGAAAAGTATCGTTGGGTCAAGGAGGCGCAACATGGCCGTAAGCCACCATGGGTTTGAGATGCATCATCAATTGCTTCTTAAGGTGGCATTCTTGAGACTCTGTTATTTCATCCACGGGGTACCTGGGAGCCGTCAAATCAGGCTGCACAATGAGCTCGGTGGAAGCAACGCTGCTTCTCCGCTGAGATGGCGGGATAGCTTCTAGGGTAGCTTCGTCAACTCGATGCCTCTCCTCTAGCGCTTGTACTCTTGCATTCAGGTTCTGTATTTCGCTTTGCTCCTTTTTCCTCTTCCCCTCCCTGCTTTTGTAACCGCCTGCGTCGGGAAACCCATGCTTCCACGGAACGGAGCCTGCCGTGCCTCGTGTTCGTCCTGGGTGCTAAGGATTACCGAGGGCCATTGTGAGCTCGTCGTTCTCTCTGTCGGGAACGAACGTCCCTTCCTCCGTTTTGGCGATTAACTCCTCAAGCTTGGTGATCGGTACTGCCAGTTGTTCATTCGTCCAACATCACTTCCCTGTTTCAGGGTCCATGGTTCCCCCAGCCCCGAAGAACCAATTCCTTCCACGCTCTGGCCAGTTCAATGTCGCTGGTATGATCCCTTTGTCAACAAGGTCCTTTTTAGCATTCTCCCACAACGGTCGGGCTTTGTGGTAGCCACCTGACCCCGTGCGATGGTGATGCTTCTTCTTTGCAGCATTTAGTTTTTTTATCACTGACATCTTCTTACTCTTCTCCGACGTCTTGTGGGCCACAAATGCGGGCCACTGTTCTCTTATCTTCTCAAATCGGCCCTCGAATATTGGAGTCTTCTCTTTGTCGACAAACTTTGTTTTTAACTCATTCTTCCACCTCCTGAATAGCTCTGCCATCTTCTTAAGAGCATGAGTCTTGACCTTTTCCTCTATAACTGGCTTTTCCGGATGCTCCTCTTCCGGTAGGGTGAAATTTGCCTTCAGCACGGTCCAAAGATCATCTTTCTGTCTATCGGTGACAAAAGACACTTCAGGGTCTCCGGCCTTCGGCTTATTCCATTGGTGGATGGTGACCGGTATCATGTCCCTAACAAGAACCCCGCACTGAGCAGAAAATGCATCCTTGGTCCGTCTGGGTTCAATCGGTTGGCCATCTCTATTGATGCTGGTGATCGTGAACCTTTCATCCGGGCGCAACTTTTTCTTCGGGCCTCGTCTCGTTATCGAAGTTTGGCTCGATCCGAATACGGAAGGCTAGAAAAGAGGAAAGAAGAGAGTTAATATGTGTACACATACCAAAACAATTAATGCATCAATTAGCTAGTCAACACAGGCTTAATTATTATATATACCTTGCCGGACTTTCCAACAACTCCTTCCTTCATTCGCTCACCGGAGCCGTCATCACGGTCTCCTTCCTCCGTTCGCTCACAGGAGCCATCATAAGCATGTCCTTCCACCTCTGTCCGATCACCGGAGCCTGCTTCACCCTCTTCTTCCAGACCATTGGTGTCGTTCAGATAGTCCAAGGGGTTAACTCCTTCCCGGACCATGTCGCCAACCAACAACGGTCCTTCGCGGATCATTTCCCTCAACATCTCTTCTTCTTATAAGTTTCTTTGACGATCGTCCATAGTTTCTGCAAAATATTAATTACAACATGACACTTAATATACAAACATGATATAGCATGGATATATTAGTGTGCCAAACATACAAGTTTTGCCGAAAAACATGGGGGCATGTGTTGACAGCAGTTTTTGGCACGACAATAAACCTATATAAGATGGCGCCCGGAGTCAAACACCCGTGCAACCGATGTCTGATGGAAAACGTGACTAGGGGTGAAACCGGATCGGATTCGGATGGATAATCTCTCATGTCGAAGTTATCAGAGAGGGGGTATATCAGAGAGGACGTGACTAGGGATGGAAAACGTGATGGGCCTCGAGAGTTGGTCGCCCAGATATTGAGACGGGGGTGAACATTTTACCTTAGTAACTTAGAAAAAAATGTTATCGAGGAGGGAGTATATCGATCCCCCCCCTCATGTCGAAGTTATCGGAGAGAGGGTATATCGACAATGACATACGTTTCGGATCCATTGGAAATCTCTCGCGGAGCCGATGCCAACGTGATGATAGAGCCGATGCCAACATCTTCATTTAACAAAAAAACAACTTCAAAATAAGACTTGGTTCACCAACATGAACATATACACACATGAACATATCAAAAAAAGATTTGCTTCGCCAACTTGATGATAGAGCCGATGCCAACTTGAACATATATACACATATATATACATGAACATATACATGATAGAGCCGATGGTGCTGCCGGCCGGCGACCATGTAGTAGTGGCGACGGGGAGCAGGGGACATTGGAAGGGGGGCTCACTTTGGGGGGGGGGCGCAGCGATGGCTTGATCGGTGACGTGGCCGGCGACGAGGATGACGGGCTCGGGGGAGGGAGCGACGAGGACGGTAGGCTCAAGGCCGGCGATGAGGACGGCGCTTGGCGAGGTCGAGGGCGCGGGCAAGGGCAAGGCTGAGGGCGCAACGAGGTCGAGGGCGTCAGCGAGTACGACGGCGGGCTCGAGGCCGGCGATGAGATCGGCGCGCGGCGAGGGCGAGGGCGAGGGGAGGGGAGCGCGTCGGTGACAGCGAGGGTGCGGTCTGGCAGCCTGACGGCGACGAGGACGGCGGGATCGGGGACGGGCGCGGCATCGGGGATGCGGCGACGGGGATGACGGGCTCGGGGAGGCGATGATGCGGCGACGGGGATGAGGACGACGGGCTCGGGGCAACTAGCGGATGAAAACTAAAATTTTCTAAGTGTTTCCTTATATATTAAAATCATTGGTCCCGGTTTGTGGCACCAATCGGGACCAATACCCCCCTTTCGTCCCGGTAGGTGCCACCAACCGAGACCAAAGGTCCCTTTTCGTCAGCCCAAAGGGCGGGAAGCAGAGACCTTTGGTCCCGGTTGATGCCACCAACCGGGACCAAAGGTCCCTTTTCGTCAACCCAAAGGGTGGGAAGCAGAGACCTTTGGTCCCGGTTGATGCCACCAACCGGGACCAAAGGTCCCTTTTCGTCAGCCCAAAGGGCGGGAAGCAGAGACCTTTGGTCCCGGTTGGTGCCACCAACCGGAACCAAATCCCTGATCCTGGTGCGGTGGGAGTTTAGTCCCACCTCGCCAAGCGAGGAGCGAACAAACTGGTTTATAAGCGTGGCTGAACTCACTGTCTTGAACTCCTCTATACCGTAGGCAGTGCATGCCTAATTGTCTCTGCCTGTTGGGCCTACTTGCCCCGTGGGCCTGTGTCCTGGCCCATGTATATTGGGTTATTAGTCGTATGCAGGCCATGGTGGTTTAGTAGGTGGGCATTTTTTTATGTTATTTTTTGCATATTAAAAGTTCTTAACAAAAAATACTTTCTGGTGGCTTAGTGTGTTTTATCATTATATTCTTTTTCCTATTAATTTTTTGAACAAACAATACTTTGATAATTTTAGTTGCATAATTTCCATTATTTTTGTTTTGTTTTTCGCTTTATTTTTTGCTTTATTTATTTCCAGTGTGTTTTATCGTTATATTCCTTTTGCTATTAATGTTTTGAACAAAAAATACTTTGATAATTTTAGTTCCATAATTTTTATATAATTATAGTTTCAGAAATACTAGAGGTTTATAAAAGCTTTTTAGTTGATTCTTTTTTGAACTCCACTCCCACGATGTTTTAAAAGAAATTAAAAAGCACTCAATAGGCTATTTTGAACTTATTTGAACTCAAGAATTTTTGTGCATTCAATATGCACCATTCAAAGCCACATACTAAAATTTCAACCCTTTCTGACTTAATTTGCTATTTTTCATGCATTTAATAATTTATTTTGAGCTAAATGACCCTGAAATTGGAAAGCACTACAAATGAACTCAGAATAGGTTTAAACTTGGCACGGTATCATCATTTGACCCACATAACATGTGTGCAAAAGTTGAGAGGATTACAGAAAAAAGTGGATGCACTTCGTGTACAACTGGACCATCTCTTTCGAAGTACGAGGGTTTCGGACAAAAACTCGTCTGTTACAAAGGCATTCATTTTTCTAAACTTATTTGGACTCAAGAATTTTTGTGCATTCAATATGCACCATTCAAAGCCACATACTAAAATTTCAACCCTTTCTGACTTAATTTGCTATTTTCATGCACTTAATGATTTATTTTGAGCTAACTGACCCTGAAATTGGAAAGCAATACAAATGAACTCAGAATAGGTTCAAACTTGGCATGGTATCATCATTTGACACACATAAGATGTGTGCAAAAGTTGATAGGATTACAGCAAAAAGTGGATGCACTTCGTGTACAAACTGGACCATCTCTTTCGAAGTACGAGGGTTTCGGACGAAAACTCGTCTGTTACAAAGGCATTTCATTTTTCTAAACTTATTTTAACTCAAGAATTTTTGTGCATTCAATACGCACCATTCAAAGCCACATACTAAAATTTCAACCCTTGGTGACTTCATCAGTCTTCATTTTTTCTTCGCTTGTGTCCTTTGCTTATTGCTTCATAACCATGGATATTCTTCATCGCTTAACATGGTGCTTGGATCAGCCTTGACTTTGAAGGGAGGAATTTCATGAAACTTTTCATAATCTTCAGACATGTCTGTCTTGCCCTCCAATCCCACGATGTCTCTTTTTCCTGAAAGAACTATGTGGCGCTTTGGCTCATTGCATGATGTATTCGCTTCCATATATTTTCTTTTTCTCGGTTTGGTAGACATGTCCTTCACATAGAAAACCTGCGCCACATCATTGGCTAGGACGAATGGTTCGTCTTTGTACCCTAGATTGTTTAGATCCACTGTTGTCATTCTGTACTGTGGGTCTACCTGTACCCCGCCTCCTAACAGATTGACCCATTTGCACTTAAACAAAGGGACCTTAAAATCATGTCCATAGTCAAGTTCCCATATGTCCACTATGTAACCATAATATGTGTCCTTTCCCCTCTTGGTTGCTGCATCAAAGCGGACACCGCTGTTTTGGTTGGTGCTCTTTTGATCTTGGGCGATCGTGTAAAATGTATTCCCATTTATCTCGTATCCTTTGTAAGTCAATACAGTTGAAGATGGTCCCCTGGACAACGAGAACAGCTCATCACAAACAGTGTTGTCACCTCTCACACGTGTTTCCAACCAATCCCCAAAAGTCCTGATGTGTTCATGTGTAATCCAGTCGTCACACTCCTCCGGGTGTTTGGAGCGCTGAATATTCTTGTGTTCATCGACATACGGGGCCACCAAGATAGAGTTCTGTAAAACTGTGTAGTGTGCTTGAGACCAAGAATGTTCGTCCCTGCATATTATTGAGTCCCTTCCAATCGTGCCTTTTCCAGTCAGTCTCTCCTCATACCGTGATTCAGGTAGACCAATCTTCTTAAGGCCAGGAATGAAGTCGACACAAAACCCAATGACATCCTCTCTTTGATGGCCCATGGAGATGCTTCCTTCTGGCCTAGCGCGGTTACGCACGTATTTGTTTGGAACTCCCATGAACCTCTCAAAGGGGAATATATTGTGTAGAAATACGGGGCCTAGAATGAAAATCTCGTCGACGAGATGAACTAGGACGTGTGTCATGATATTGAAGAAGGATAGTGGGAACACGAGCTCGAAACTGACAAGACATTGCGCCACATCACTCCTTAGCCTTGATAGGATTTCTGGATCGATCACCTTCTGAGAGATTGCATTGAGGAATGCACATAGCTTAACAATGGCTAATCGAACGTCTTCCGGTAGAAGCCCCCTCAATGCAACCGGAAGCAGTTGCATCATAATCACGTGGCAGTCATGAGACTTTAGGTTCTGAAACTTTTTCTCGGCCATATTTATTATTCCCTTTATATTCGACGAGAAGCCAGACGGAACCTTCATACTGAGCAGGCATTCAAAGAAGATTTCCTTCTCCTCTTTGGTAAGAGCGTAGCTGGCAGGACCTTCATACTGCTTTGGAGGCATGCCGTCTTTTTCGTGCAAACGTTGCAGGTCCTCCCGTGCCTCCGGTGTATGTTTTGTCTTCCCATACACGCCCAAGAAGCCTAGCAGGTTCACACAAAGGTTCTTCGTCACGTGCATCACGTCGATTGAAGAGCGGACATCTAGGTGTTTCCAGTAGGGTAGGTCCCGAAATATAGATTTCTTCTTCCACATGGGTGCGCGTCCCTCGTCGTCATTCGGAACAGATAGTCCGCCGGGACCCTTTCTAAATATTACTTGTAAATCATTGACCATAGCAAGTACGTGATCACCGGTACACATGGCGGGCTTCTTCCGGTGATCCGCCTCGCCTTTGAAATGCTTGCCTTTCTTACGACATTGATGGTTGGTCGGAAGAAATCGATGATGCCCCAGGTACACATTCTTCCTGCATTTGTCCAGGTATATACTTTTGGTGTCAGCTAAACAGTGCGTGCATGCGTGGCATCCCATGTTTGTCTGTCCTGAAAGGTTACTGAGAGCAGGCCAATCATTGATGGTTACAAAAAGCAACGCATGCAGGTCAAATTCCTCCTGTTTGTGCTCATCCCACACACATACACCGTTTCCATTCCACAGCTATAATAGTTCTTCAACTAATGGCCTTAGGTACACATCAATGTTGTTGTTGGGTTGCTTAGGGCCTTGGATGAGAACTGGCATCATAATGAACTTCCGCTTCATGCACAGCCAAGGAGGAAGGTTATACATACATAGAGTCAAGGGCCAGGTGTTGTGATTGCTCCTCTGCTCCCCGAAAGGATTAATGCCATCCGCGCTTAAACCAAACCATACGTTCCTTGGGTCATCTCCAAACTCAGCCCAGTACTTTCTCTCGATTTTTCTCCACTGCGACCCATCAGCGGGTGCTCTCAACTTCCCGTCTTTCTTACGGTCTTCATTGTGCCATCACATCAACTTGGCATGCTCTTTGTTCCTGAACAGATGTTTCAACCATGGTATTATAGGAGCATACCACATCACTTTGGCAGGAACCCTCTTCCTGGAGGGCTCGCCGTCAACATCACCAGGGTCATCTCGTCTGATCTTATACCGCAATGCACCGCATACCGGGCATGCATTCAAATCCTCGTACGCACCGCGGTAGAGGATGCAGTCATTAGGGCATGCATGTATCTTCTACACCTCCAATCCTAGAGGGCATACAACCTTCTTTGCTACGTACGTACTGTCGGGCAATTCGTTATCCTTTGGAAACCTCTTCTTAAATATTTTCAGTACATCCTCAAATCCCTTGTCAGGTATACCATACTTTGCCTTCCACTGCAGCAATTCCAGTACGGTATCGAGCTTTGTGTTGCCATCTTCGCAATTGGGGTACAACCCTTTTTTGTGATCCTCTAACATTCGATCGAACTTCAGCTTCTCCTTTTCACTTTCACACTGTCTCCTTGCATCAACAATGACCCGGCGGAGATCATCATCGGGCACATCGTCCGGTTCCTCTTGATCTTCAGCTTCCCCTGTTGCAGCATCACCGTATTCAGGGGGCACATAGCTGTCATCGTACTCTTCTTCTTCGCCGTCTTCCAACGTAACCCCTATTTCTCCGTGCTTGGTCAAAACATTATAGTGTGGCATGAATCCTTTATAAAGCAGGTGGGCTTGAATGGTTTTCCAGTCAGAGTAAGACTTCGTATTCCCACATATAGAGCATGGACAACACATAAAACCATTCTGCTTGTTTGCCTCAGCCACTTTGAGAAAATCATGCACGCCCTCAATGTACTCGGAGGTGTGTCTGTCACCGTACATCCATTGCCGGTTCATCTGCGTGCATTAAGTGTGTCAAAAACCATTACAAAACATCATAAATTAATATAAGTGACCAAATTAATAGAAGTTCATCATCACATTAAAACCAAAGTACATACATAGTTCTCATTGAACAACATATAGCTCTCCAGAGCATCTAATTAAACCATACATTGAAACTATGTAAAACATTTCAATGCAACAACAAATACGATACCAATAGCAACCAAGGTAACAATTGATCCAACGGCATAACGATACCAAGCCTCGCTATCAATGGCATATTTTCTAATCTTCCTAATCTTCAAGCGCATTGCATCCATCTTGATCTTATGACCATCTACGACATCCGCAACATGCAACTCCAATATCATCTTTTCTTCTTCAAATCTTTTCTTCTCTTTTTCAACTCTTTTTAATTTTTCTTTTAAATACTCGTTTTCTTCTTCAACTAAATTTAACCTCTCGACAAGAGGGTCGTCTTTAATATCCGGTTCACATACCTCCTAGATAAAGACATCTATATCAAGTTGGTGTCGGCATAATTACCATAAACACTAAATGAAACAAATAGTTACAAAAGATAATATGTACCACATCGGAATCATAGACAGGACGAGGGCCGACGGGGGCGGATACCGAAACCATGGCACTATATAATAACAAGCAATAATACAAGTAAGAAAATTAGACAATTATCTACCTAATCATACAAGTAAGAATTTTTTTTCTTTTATAAGTAAGATAAGAACAAGAGGCTCACCACGGTGGTGCCGGCGACGAGATTAACGCGGGCGATCGACGGCGGTGAAGACGGGGATGGGATGTGACGGACCGCTAAATCTGGACAAATCTTGAGGAAAATGGAGCTTGGAGGTCGAGTTTGGAGAGGAGAAAGCTTAAGTACTGTGGCTCGGGCATTTCATCGAACACCTCATGTGCATAAGAGGTGAGCTAGAGCACCACAAAGCCCTCTCCTCGCCGGCCAGGAAAAAACACAGCAGTGCGGCTCCCGGGTGAGGGGTATATATAGCCAATTCATTGGTCCCGGTTCGTAGCTGGAACCGGTACTAAAGGCCATCCTTTAGTATCGGTTCCAGCTACCAACCGGGACCAATGGTTGTGGGCCAGGAGCTGCGCTTTGGTCCCGGTTGGTGGCATCAACCGGGACGAAAGGGGGGTATTGGTCCTGGTTGGTGCCACCAACCGGAACCAAAGCCCTGTTCCTGGTGCGGTGGGAGTTTAGTCCCACATCGCCGAGTGAGGAGCGCACATACTGGTTTATAAGCGCGGCTGAACTCACTGTCTCGAACTCCTCTCTACCGTGGGCAGTGCATGCCCAATTGTCTCTGCCTGTTGGGCCTACTTGCCCCGTGGGCCTGCGTCCTGGCCCATGTATATTGGGTTACTAGTCGTATGTAGGCCATGGTTGCTTAGTCGGTGGGATTTTTTTATGTTATTTTTTTGTATATTAAAAGTTCTTAACAAAAAATACTTTATGGTGGCTTAGTGTGTTTTATCATTATATTATTTTTGCTATTAATTTTTCGAACAAACAATACTTTGATAATTTTAGTTGCATAATTTCCATTAGTTGTTGTTTTGTTTTTTGCTTTATTTATTTTTGTTTTTTGCTTAATTTATTTTTTGCTTTACTTTTTTGTTGCATTTTGTTCTTAGCCACAATCGAAATTTAAGAAAACCTGAATGGAGAAGCACTACAAATATATAATAGCTACAACATATATATATTACAGAAAGCCTACTACAAAAAAATACTTCAGATATCCATTACAAAGCTAGTCTGAATCAGAAGTATATTCCGATGGTGGTGGTGGTGGTGTGAGGTGACGCTGCCCATGGTTCACGGTTCGAATCTTGTGGTACACCTCATATGCAACATATGCATCTTTTGCTGCATACTCAATGTTGATAGGCTGAACTGGGGTCCTCTCCCAGTCTTTGTGCTATGCCCGGAGAAATTTGGTCTTCATATCTTTATAGTCATCGTCGATCAAGGCGACTGCCATAGAAGCCATCGAAGTCCTCGCATAGTCAAGCCTGAATATGTCTTGGATATCAATAAGGCAGCCAACTAGTATCTCAATACCGAACCTGCGCCTCATCTTCAGCTTGTCATTCCTTACATCGACGCTAGCAAAAGTTATGCCGCTGCATAGGAAGTCGATGAGTGTTGGGCAGTGCTTGTCGCTACTACAACATCAACAAATTAAAATGGAACAAATGTTAAATATTATTACAACTTAAGAGAAATTGATCTTTGCCATAGGATTCAAAATAGAACATATATATTGCTATATCCTATATATATGCAATTTTCATATCCAAAGTTGTTCCCATTCGTTACTAGATTTATATGCCACCAATAATTGTTGGGGCCTGTTTTTATATTAGACCACACTGCATTTGATTTCTTTTGTATCCAACAATAACATGTATCACAAGTCAACAAATCATCACAATTATCACAAGTCAATAACATGTATCACAAATCATCACAATTATCACAACAAATAACATGTATCACAAGTCAATAACATGTATCACAAGGCAAGTTCAAGTCAACAAATCATCACAATTTACACTAAAAGGATATTTCTATCCTATGCAATTTTCATAATAATCTATAAATTGTTAATTGATCAAAGAAAACCCTCAAAACTCACCTTGGCCATTGGAACATCATGACATGTTGCTTGAAGCATAGCTGGATGACGGCAACATCTTCTTGGTTGGCCGTGTACTCGAAATCAAGCCCTATGAACTTTTCATTCTCATCCGCTACTTGAAGCCATTTCTGAAAATGGGAAAGACAATCCGGCACCATGGAGCTGTCGTTCGTATAGATAATCTCGAGATTTGTCATGCCATGTGCGAGCACATCCCCGTAGCGAGTGATTGGAGTACTCGTGGTAGAAGATATGGGGAAGAATAGATGAGAGTGGAGGAGAAGAAGAGAGGAGAATGGAGGAGAAGAGAGGAGAAGAAGAGGGGAAGAAGTTGCTGTAGCGCTCGCCGAGGAGAAGAAGAGGGAAACAGTTTCCTCTTTCTCGGAGCGTGAAACGTCGTGGGATACGGAACGTTCGAACCTTTAGTCCCGGTTTGAGCAACCAACCGGGACTAAAGGACTCGCACCAGGCGAACGGTTGCCCCTTTAGTCCCGGTTCCAGCCTCGAACCGGGACCAATGGTTGTGGGCCAGGAACGAGGCACATTGGTCCCAGTTCGTGTCTTCAACCGGAACCAAAGGTTACCTACGAACCGGGACCAATGCACCACATGGCCCGCCCGGCCCCCTGGCCTCACGAACCGGGACCGTTGCCCCCATTGGTCCCGGTTAGTGGATGAACCGGGACTAATGGGCTGACCAGGCCTGAACCAAAGCCTTGTTTTCTACTAGTGTATGTTGATCATATCTACTATATGACTCATGTCCGACCTTTCGGTCTCTTGTGTTTCGAGGCCATGTCTGTACATGCTAGGCTCGTCAAGTTTAACCCGAGTGTTCTGCACGTGCAAATCTGGCTTGCACCCGTTGTATGTGAACGTAGAGTCTATCACACCCGATCATCACGTGGTGTCTCGACACGACGAACTTTCGCAACGGTGCACACTCGGGGAGAACACAGTTCATCTAGAAATTCAAGTGAGGGATCACCTTATAATGCTACCGCCGTACTAAGCAAAACAAGGTGCATAAAAGGATTAACATCTCATGCAATTCATAAGTGACATGATATGGCCATGAACTTGTGTTTAAGATCTCCATCTTCGAAACACCGGCATGATCTCCATCGTCACCGGCACAACACCATGATCTCCATCAACGTGCTGCCATTGGGGTTGTGGAGCCAGCCCTGCTTCTACTTCTATTGCTACCGCTTAGCGATAAAGTAAAGCATTACATAGCGCTTAATGATTGACAAGCAGGTCATACAATAATTAAAGACAACCCTATGGCTCCTGCCGGTTGCCGTATTCATTGACGTGCAAGTCATGAAATTCTATACATCACATGATCATCTCATACACCACATATATCTCATCATGTAATAGGCCATATCACATCACAACATACCCTGCAAAAACAAGTTAGACGTCCTTTAATTGTTGTTGCATGTTTTACGTGGCTGCTACGGGTATCTAGCAAGAACGATTCTCACCTATGCATAAACCACAACGGTGATATATAGATTGCTTTTCAACCTTCTCAAGGACCGCCTTTGTCGGATCCGATCCAACTAAAGTGAGAGAAACTGTCACCCGCAAGCCATCTAAGCAACAAGTTGCGTCGAGGGAACCGGTCTCTCGTAAGCGTACGAGTAATGTTGGTCCGGGCCGCTTCATCTCACAATCCCGCTGTACCAAAATCCGAATAAGGGAGGAAGGAATCTAAGCATCGACGCCCACAAACCTTTTGTGTTCTACTCGAGATCTCATCGAACCATCAACCTGGCTCTGATACCACTGTTGGGGAATGTCGCATGGGAAACAAAAAATTTCCTACACACACGCAAACCTATCCATGGTGATGAGCATCTACGAGAGGGAGAGTGGATCTACGTACCCTTGTAGATCGCTAAGCAGGAAGCGTTAAGAAATGCGGTTGGTGTAGTCGTACTTCTTCGCGATTCAAATCGCCGAGCTTCCCGCGATCTACTCACGAACCGTCCCGCGAACCAATCACGAACCGTCCCGCGATCTTGTCATGATCTGTCCCGCGATCCGATCACGAACGTCCCATGGCCTTGATCACGATCCTTCCGATCCAGCACCAAACGGACGGCACCTCCGCGTTCAGCACACGTGCATCTTGATGACGATCTCCACCGTCTGGATCCAGCAAGAGGAGGCAGAGAGGAGGAAGAGTTCACCGGCAGCGTGAAGGCGCTCCGGCGATGGTGGGGAGTGGTTCCGGTAGGGCTTCGCCTATGCGCTGCAGAAAACCGATCTAGAGGAGTATCGGTGGAACGGGTAGCACGTGGCCGTAAACTGTATCTAAACAGCCCCAATCCACCATTATATATAGTAGGGAGGGAGAGGCAGCCCTTGGCGCAAGGCCAAGAGCCTGTAGGAGTCGGCTGGCTAGAGAGGAGGAGTCCTACTCCTCCTCCACTCCTAGTAGGAGTAGAACTCTTCCCTTTTTGCCCTTTTCCACCTTTTACTTTAGGATTTTCACCTCCTATGCCATGGGCCTTGTTGTGTCTGTTTCTCCAGCCCACTACGGGCTGGTTATCACTCTCCACAGCCCATGGACCCTCTGGGTCGAAATACCCCTCCCGGAGGTCTCCCGGTACACTACCGGCACTCCCGGTACACTACCGATGAGCCCGGAACTTTTGCGGCGACCAAACTGGGACTTCCTATATATGAATCTTTACCTCCAGGCCATTAAGGAGCTCCTCGTGACGTCCAGAATCTCATCTTGGACTCCGAACAACCTTCGGTCACCACCATACATAACTCTACACTACCGAAACGTCACCAAACCTTAAGTGTGCAGACCCTGCGGGTTCGAGAACTATGTAGACATGACCAAGACACCTGTACGGTCAATAACCAATGGCGAGACCTGGACGTCCACATTGGTTCCTACATATTCTACGAAGATCTTTATCGGTCGAACCTCTATGTCAAGGATTCAGTTAATCCCGTATAACGTTCCCTTCGTTCTTCGGTATGTTACTCGCCCGAGATTCGATCATTGGTATCCCCATACCTAGTTCAACCTCATTACCGGCAAGTCTCTTTACTCGTCCCGTGATACAAGATCCCGCAACTAACAATTAGTCACATTGCTTGAAAGGCTTATTGTGTTGTTGTATTACCGAATGGGCCCTGAGATACCTCTCCGTCACACGGAGTAACAAATCCCAGTCTCGATCCATGCCAACTCAATGGACACCATCGGAGATACCTATAGAGCACCTTTATAGTCACCCAGTTACGTTGCGACATTTGATACACACAAGGCACTCCTCCGATATCCGTGAGTTGCATGATCTCATGGTCATAGGAACATATACTTGACATGCAGAAAACAGTAGCAATAAACTGACACGATCATATGCTACATTTGTCGTTGGGGTCTTGTCCATCACATCATTCTCCTAATCATGTGATCCTATTATCAAATGATATCACATGTCAATGGCTAGGAAACCCTGACCATCTTTGATCAACGAGCTAGTTCACCAGAGGCATACTAGAGACACAGTGTTGTCTATTTACCCACACATGCAATGTGTTTCCAATCAATGCAATTATAGCATGGATAATAAACGGTTATCATGAACAAGGAAATATGATAATAGACAATTTATATATTGCCTCTAGGGCATATTTCCAACAGATAAGAAGGCTGGCAACGTCGAATGAAGTATATTTGATATACGTGTTATTTATGTGTACCTTGCTAGTACTCCTAGTAGCACCTAGGTATTGGATACCGGTTCGATTGCTAAATGCTAGTAACTTGAAGTAAAAGCTACGGAATAAACGGAGAACTAGCTAAGGGTGAGGTGACGATGTGTGTTGGAAATGTTTCCAAGGTTGATGTGATCAACATCGCACGCTCTATCTACCTTCGGGATTAGTGACAAACCTAAATAAATGTTATTTCGTGTTTTGCGCTGAGCATGAACATGATTATATCATGTTTATTGCAACACGGTTATTCATTTAAGTTAGGGAATAATGGTTATTTTGTTTACATGAATAATACCTTCAATGGTCATGCACCCAGTGAGAATGGTTTGTTGAAATCTTGATCGTAGTAATACACATGTTCATAACATTGATGCCAAAAGATACAAATTTAATAATGATAGAACCTTATACTTGTGGCACTGCCACTAAATGTCATATTGGTATAAAGCGCATGAAGAAACTCCATGCTTATGGATCTTTGGACTCATTCGATTTCGAATCAGTTGAGACATGCGAACCATGCCTCTTGGGCAAGATGACAAAGGACCCCATTTTCCAGATGGATGTAGCAGGCAAGTGATTTATTGGAGATGATACATGTTGATGTATGCAATCCATTGAGTCTTGTAGCGTGCAGTGGATATCGTTATTTTCTTACCTTCACTGATGATTTGAGTACATATAGTGTATATTTACTTAATGAAACACAAGTCTGAATCGTTTGAAAAGGTTCAAGCAAATTCAGGGTGAAGTTGAAGATCATCGTGACAAGAACATAAAAATGTCTGCGATGTGATCGTGGAGGTGAATATCTGAGTTACGAGTTTGGCATACAACTTTAGACAATGTGAAAGTTGTTTCACAACTCACGCCACCTGGAACACCATAGTGTGATGGTGTGTCCGAATGTCATAGTCGTGCTCTATTGGATATGGTGCGTGCTATGATATCTTTTATCGTTTTGCTACTATAATTTTGGGGTTATGCATTAGAGACAACTATATTCACTTTAAATAGGGCACCATCTAAATCCGTTGAGATGACACCGTGTGAATTATGGTTTGATAGAAACCTAAGCTGTCATTTCTTAATCTTTGGGGCTGCGACGCTTGTGTGGAAAATGTGTTCACCTAATTAGGTCGAACCCAAAGCGGACAAATGCATCTTCATAGAATACCCTAACAACAGTTGGGTGAAACTTCTATCTCAGATCCAAGTGCAAAGTATTTGTTGCTAAAATGGGTCCTTTCTCGAGAAAAAGTTGCTCTCGAAAGAATTGAGTGGGAGGAAGATAGAACTTGATGAGGTTGTTAAACCTTTGTTCAACCAGAGAGTAGCGCAGCGCAGGAAGATGTTTCAGTGAAGCCTACGTTAGTTGAAGAGGAAGTTAATGATGATGATCATGAAGCTTCAGGATCAAGTTACTATCGACCTTCGTAGGTCGGCAAGGATGTGTACTACTCTTGAGCGGTACGACAACCCTGTCTTGGAGGTCATGTTGTTGGACAACGATGAACCTACGAGCTATGGAGAAGCGATGATGGGCCCGGATTCTGACAAATGGTTAGAGGCCATGAAATCTGAGATAGGATCCATGTATGAAAACCAAGTATAGACTTTGGTAGACTTGCTCGTTGGACAGCAGGTCGTTGAGTACAAATAGATCTTTAAAATGAAGACAAACGATGATGGTAAATGTCACCATTTGTAAAGCTCGAAATGTTGTAAAGATGTTTGTGACAATTTCAAGGAGTTGACTGCGATGAGACTTTCTCACTCGTAGCGTTGCTAAAGTCTGTTGGAATTATGTTAGCGGTTGCTGCATTTTTCAATTATGAAATGTGCCAGATGGATGTCAAAACATCGTTTCCTTAACGGTTTACTTGAGTAAAGGTTGTATGTGATACAACCAGGAGGTTTTGTGTGTCCTAAGGATGCTAAAAGGTGAGCAAGCTTCAGTGATCCTTCTATGGACTGAAGCAAGCATCTCGGAGTTGGAATATATGCTTTGATGAGGTGATCAAAGTTTTTGAGACTATACAAAGTTTATGAGAAACTTGTATTTGCAATAAAGTGACAGGGAGCACTGTAGATTTTCTGATAAGTATATGTGGATTACATATTTCTATTCGGAAATAAAGTAGAATTTCTGGAAGGCATAAACGGTTGTTTGAAAAGTGATTTTCAAAGGAAGACCTGGATAAGGCTACCTAATTGCTTGATGAGACTTTCAATGAGTACATACCTTGAAAAGATTTTGAAAGAGTTCGAAATGGACCAGTCAGAGAAAGAGTTCTCGCCTGATTTGTATGGTGTGAAGTTGAGTGAGACTCAAAGCTCGACCATGGCAGAAGAAAGAGAAAGGACGAACGTCGTCTCCTATGCCTTATCCATAGGCTCTGTACAGTATGTCATGCTGTGTACCGCACCTGTGTGTGCCTTGCCATGAGTCTGTCAAGGGGTACAAGAGTGACCCAGGAGAGGATCACTGGACAGCGGTCAAGATTATCCTTAGTAACTAAAAGACTGAGGAGATGTTTCTCGATTATGGTGGTGATAAAGAGTTCATCGTAAAGAGTTACGTCGATGCAAGCTTTAACACCAATCTGGATGACTCGTAGTAGCAACTGGATACGTATAGTGGAGCAGCCATTTGGAATAGTACCAAGTGGAGTGTGGTAGCAGTGTTTACGGTTTGACATAGAGATTTGCAAAGTACACACGGATCTGAATGTCGCAGACGTATTGACTATAAGACCTCCCTCACATGCAAAGCATGATCGAGCCCCAGAACTCATTGGGTGTTAGATTCATAACAATGCGAATCAAATAGTGATGTGAACTAGATTATTGACTCTAGTGCAAGTGGGAGACTGTTGGAAATATGCCCTAGAGGCAATAATAAATTAGTTATTATCATATTTCCTTGTTCATGATAATCTTTTATTATCCATGCTATAATTGTGTTGATCGGAAACTCAGATACATGTGTGGATACATAGAAAACACCATGTCCCTAGTATGCCTCTAGTAGACTAGCTCGTTGATCAAAAGATGGTTAAGGTTTCCTAGCCATGGACATGATATGTCGTTTGATAACGGGATCAAATCATTAGGAGAATGATTTGATGGACAAGACCCAAACTACAAACGTAGCATATGATCGTGTCAGTTTATTGCTACTATTTTCTGCATGTGTAACATCCCAAAATTCCATTTTGGTATGTTATGATATAGCTATGCATCTATCATCATCATTGCTTGATTGTATGTGTTAGTTGAAATGCCTCTTCTGAATTCCAGAAAGCTCTTTCTACTTTTCTCTATGTTGCTTTCACCTATTGGAAATTTTGGTTAAATGTTCAAAATAAGAGGGGAGTAATATGACACTCCACACCAGGGTCAAATTGGTGATTTATTTGAACAAAAATAACCAGGAGTTATTTTGAAAATATTTGCAAAAAGGGTTTAAAAACAATTAGGCAATTTCTGAAAATAATATTTTTTTAAAAGTGTTCAAATGAAAGAATAAAAATGTTCATTAAATAGAATTTATTATTCTGTAAATTTTTATATATAATACCCCTATATTTAGAGACGTTTCGAATGCTTTAAATGTTTTTGAATGTCTCTGGAAAATTATTAAAGGAAAAACGGTAACGGTTACTGTATTAAACGGCCCGGCCCACGGGCAGTTATTCGCGCATTTATTACCGATCGGCCGACCGCGCGTAACGGACACGCTCTCCTCTCGCTGACACTGGACCCCACCCCGACCGACCGTTACTACCGAACGGTCATCTCCCTCCTCCCCCGCGCGCGCCGGAGATCCTCGCCGGTCGTTTCTTTCCCTCCCGAATCTCTCTCCTCTCTTAACTCCCCGCACCCCGAGCACCCTATAAGTAGCTGGCCACTCCCCGCATCCATTTCCCCCCGAGCCCCCCCTCTCTCTCGCCGGAAGACTGCCGCAATTGCACGCCGGAGTAGCCATCCCCACCGGATCTCCCGTCGACCGTAGCCACCAATTCCGACCACCTCTCGCCCAACCGACCTCATCTTTCGACTCCGGAGACCCGTCGCCGTCGCCCGGACCACTCCACTGTCTTCCCCGACCACCGGAGCACCACGCCGTCGACTTCGCCGCCTTCGGATCCACCGGAGAACCCCCGACGCCGGCGACTTTACCCCGTGAGCACTCCCACCCCTTGGATCCAAAACCCACGGTCCAGATTAGAACGGATTTAAATCCGAACCGTTTTCCTTTACGGACCGGTTGCCCGCCCGTAACCCTCGCGCGCACAACCCCCTTAGCCAATCGGACGGCGCCACGTAGCCCCCTGGCCGTTGCAAGTCAGGTTTCTTTTCTGTTTTTGTTTTAATTAATAGAATGATTTCAAAATTTGTTTTAACTATATATTTTAATATATTTAGTGTTTTGAGTTGATTCTTTTTGCAATAGCTCACATTTTTCATGTAGTTTCACCCTGTACTTTTAAATTTCAAATTTGAACTATAAAATTTGAATTGAATCAAATTTCCTTAAAATCTTCAAATCTGTATAACTAGAGTTTGAAAATAGATTTTTACATGAATCTTTTTGCTACTGTTTGGTATTAGTTAGGACTACTTTCATGCTTAGTTTGAAGATATTTAGGATATATTTGATTAATGTTTTAACCAAGAACAGAATCTGCCTAGTATTATAATATAATTTTATATGCTTAGTTTTAATTAGTTTAAATTTAGATTTGGTTTCATTTGTTTATTAGGTTCTGTTAATAAACATTTAGTGTTTTCACTCACTGTTAATAAAAATATAAATTTGCTTAGTTTAATTTTATTTAACATAGGAATCACAACTTCCTTTCAAATAGGTTAATTTGATTAAAACAACTAGTTAGTAATAGTTTTGTTTTGCTCTCTTGTTAGTAAAACTATATTTGTTACATTTAGTGTTTATCAAAACTTTTACAAACTTTACAAAAAATTTCTCAACAAACTTAGATTCAGAATAGTTTTATGAAGATAGTAGTGTTTTATCAATCACCTCCTAGTAAACAAAACTTTGTGTGTTTCCTTACTTGTGATTTGTGCATCGTTTTGTCTTGATTGTTTACTAGTTCTTGATTGATGTTTGTGAGTTACAATATTCTGTTGTATGCTTATTGAGTGCTTTGTTTGCTTCGTTAGATTATCCGGAGTGCGAAGCTTGTTACTTAGAGTCACTCACATACGAAGATCATCAATCAGGCAAGTCACTTTGACCATGTCTACCCATGTTTTATATGCATTTGTTCTACCATCTCCCCAATTGCATGCAAGATAGGTAGTTGGAAACTTGGTTACATTGTAGTAGTATCATGTGGTAGGTACCTCCCCTCAACCTTTTTGACACATTGGCCCCGGGAAACGTTGTTTTACCTTTTGCTATGCTATTAGTAGATGGGGTTGGTTGTGTGATTCATGAGAGTTGAGAGAGTTAATAATTTCAAGACCTACATAATGATCAAGATTTAAGACTCCGAGTTTTCAACATACCTCTGGGTGGATGATGGTTGAACGGCACCCTGGAGAAACCAGTGGATTTGCCTAGGTGATGCTGGAGATGGCCAGTATTCACGCGGAAAGGTCCACCCAGGCACAAAGAGATGGATGGATGCTTTAAAACCCAAGGCTTACCTGCATAGCCACAAGTCATTATGGGCTCTGGCTTGGTTGGATATCGTGGTGACCCTGAACAGGCGGTGCTACGAGAGGTAGAAGAACGGTAGGAAAGGATGGGCACCGACAGAGTCGCAGGGAAACCCTTTGGAAGACCATGTTTTGGTCATCCGTTTCTCAAACACCCTGAAGTGCGAGAAATCAAACGGAGGCGATCAAATCTTGTGGGGAACGTGTGCAAAACTCTGCAGAGTATTCAAAACCTAATCGATTAGCCGTGTCCACGGTCATGGACGACTTGAGCCAAAGGAATTGAAACTTCCGGAACTCTCAACACAATTAATAATGATGATGTGGGTATTAATAATTTGGGAATGAGAATTGGTTGGTGGAACCATATCATTAATCAACAAACTTAGTAATATTTTGCTTAGCCCCTTTCTTGATGTAGGAAAAATTGGCTTTACGCAAAAACTTACCACCCCACCTGCCATATATGCATATAGACTAGATGATTATCTTTTCACCCCTCTCTTGTGACTTTGTCGGCATATTCCATATGCTGACCTACATGGCTGCAACGTATCATGTTGCAGAGTACTTTTCCGACCAGGAGTGAGGACACGTTCTATGCTCAGTGAGATGCCCTTGGAGTTAGATGGACTCATCTACCTTCGACGCTTCCGCAAGATTTAGATATTCTCATGAGTTGGCTTTTAGCCACTTTATTGTAATTTTAATTGTAATAAAGGACTCGAAATGAGATTTCGATTAATATATTTGCTGTGTGATTTCCCTTTGATATATACATTGATGTACCGTGTGTGTACCAGCATGATCTTGGGATGGTACGGAAACACCGGAGACTTGACCTTTCAGGTCGGGTAGCTACAGCATGTCAAGTATATGTTCCTATGACTATGAGATCATGCAACTCACGGACACCGGAGGAGTGCCTTGTGTGTATCAAACGTCGCAACGTAACTGGGTGACTATAAAGGTACTCTACAGGTATCTCCGAGGGTGTCTGTTGGGTTGGCATCAATCAAGACCGAGATTTGTTACTCCGTGTGACGGAGAGGTATCTCAGGGCCCACTCGGTAATACAACATCACTATAAGCCTTGCAAGCAATGTGACTAAGTGTTAGTCATGGGATCTTGTATAAAGGAACGAGTAAAGAGACTTGCCGGTAACGAGGTTGAACTAGGTATGGAGATACCGACGATCGAATCTCGGTCAAGTAACATACCAAAGAACAAAGGGAACATCATACGGGATTAATTGAATCCTTGACATAGAGGTTCGACCGATAAAGATCTTCGTAGAATATGTAGGAACCAATATGGGCATCCAGGTCCCGCTATTGGTTATTGACCGTAGAGGTGTCTCGGCCATGTCTAAATAGTTCTCGAATCCGCAGGGTCTACACATTTAAGGTTTGGTGACATTTTGGGAGTATAGAGTTATGCATGGTGGTGACCGAAGGTTGTTCGGATTCCCATATGCGATCCCCGAAGTCACGAGGAGCTCCGGAATGGTCCGGAGGTAAACATTCATATATAGGGAGTCCTGTTTTGGTCGCCGAAAAAGTTTCAGGCTCATCGGTAGTGTACCGGGAGTGCCAGTAGTGTACCGGGAGACCACCGGGAGGGTTATTTCGACCCAAGAGGCTTCATGGGCTGTGGGAGAGTGAATACCAGCCCTTAGTGGGCTGGTGGAAGTCCCACACAAGGCTCATGAAGTTTGAGAAGGAAAAAATCCAAAGGTGGAGAGGTGGAAAGAGTTTCCAAGTGGAAAGGAGGAATCCTACTCCTAATAGGATTGGAGTAGGACTCCTCCACCTCCAATTTTGGACAGATCTTTAGGGTTCGAGGCTGCCTCCTCTCCTCCCTCCCTCCTATATATACTAGAGGATTTAGAGGGAATAGCTAACCCTAATTGCCACGTGCTGCCCTCTTCTTCTGTAGATCGTTGTTTCTCCTCTAGATTGGTTTCAGCGGTGCTCAGGCGAAGCCCTGCCGGAATAGTTCCACCACCATTGCCGGAGCGCCGTCATGCTTCCGGAGAACTCTTCTACCTCTCTGCTCCCTCTTGCTGTATCCAGAAGGCGGAGATCGTCATCAAGCTGTACGTGTGCTGAACGCGGAGGTGCCGTCCGTTCGGCGCTAGATCGGAAGGACCGTGATCAAGATCGCGAGACGGATCGTGATGAGATCGCGGGACGGATCGTGATGACTTCGCGGGACGGATCATGATTGGATCGCGGGATGGATCGTGATGAGATCGCGGGATGCTTGGCGATTTGGATCGCAAAGACGTTCGACTACACCAACCGCGTTTCTTAATGCTTCCCGCTTAGCGATCTACAAGGGTATGTAGATCCACTCTCCCTCTCGTAGATGCTCATCACCATGGATAGATCTTGCGTGTGCGTAGGAAAATTTTTGTTTCCCATGCAACGTTCCCCAACACTTAACCGCCCCAGTCGCTAATGAAGATAGTACCTGAGCAGTCTCACAACACCTGAGAAAGTACCTGAGCAAGGCTCAGAAGGATAGCGACTATGTGTGGTCTATCAAGAAGTCATATCTTGCAGGGCAAAAGGAGTCGAGCTCGAGCTCGAGCCAAGGAGTTGGCCAAAAAAGTGAGAAAACTATCCCCTAGCTGGGAGAACAGACAGTGCAATCGATCCCCCCGCTCATTGTACAAACACCTGTGAGTACCGCCGTCGGCCAGCAGGAGTAACCGACGATCATATTAGGATGGCTAAAGAGTCCGGTGTCAGTGTTGAACAACTCCTAGGCCTTGAGGAAATCCCCCGGCTTAAAGAGTCGGAAGTAAGATATCAATATGCCCGCGACAAACCTCTGGTCAAGCCTGAAGATGTCAAGCATCTACCAACGATATTGTAGAATTTTCATACGTAGTACATGGAAGAAATAGCAAATACCAATACAGAACCCCTCATGGTAAGAGTCAAAGCGAGGCATTACATCCATAAAAAAGATTTATGGATTCACTAGTCAGAGTTGTTTCAGTTATTCAATCAAGACGCACTCGACAAATCTTTAGTCAGTTGCTATTGTCTGTAAGCGATTTCTTTCTATAATTTAAGTCTCTAGCTAGATGTGCTCTCGTTCTTTACCAGTAATTATTCTCACTATATTCGTTTCTGTGGTATTATGCAGAATGAAGATGTATGAATTGAAACAAGCTGGACGCTATGGCATTGGGTTCATTGACCCAAATACGATTAATCAGGCAATATGGGAAACTCAATATTCGAGAAAAGACACAGAGAAATTCATGCTAGAGTTTTTGAAGCATCTAATATATATATATATATATATATATATATATATATATATATATATATATATATCTTGTAATACAAATTCTATTTTTTGCTTACTAGATGTTAATAAGTGTTGTTGATAGGTTATGCACACATGCCCACTTAATTATACAAATCATGTGCGCATGTAGTTACCATCGGATCTTGTTAATCATTGAAGTTGACAAGGGCAAAGTTGAAGTACTCGACTCACTATATAAGGATCCATCCGAATACGCAATCGTGAGGAGGATTGTTGACCGGTAATTTCAATCATTATTGCACTATATATGTCTGCCTCTTTACTTACCTCATTTCCTGATATCAACTAGTTAATAACTCTTTTATTCGTTTTCTTTGCCGGCAGACAGGCTTGGGCCAAGTTCATCAAACATGTCCCAGGCGAGTCGGCACAACAACTAAAATGGATGCGACCCAAGGTAATTAAGTACTACTAGCTAGCTACGTCCATGCATCTCTTTAATTGTAGTTCCAATACCATTATCATGCTTGATTGCTTATTACCTGATTAAATTTTATTATCGTAAAGTGCATGAGGCAGGAGCAGGGACCAGTTTATGCGCATACTACGTTTGCGAGAACATTCGCATGATCACGTCTGAAAGGAGCGGAAACGAAAGAATCTTTCGGTACGTTTGTCAGAACACTATCCATATTATTTTTATCATGATCTAGCTAATATATATACACACAAGTAATATATTCATCTTGATCTCCATCTTGTAGTTGATAGAGATGCGGGGTCCGCTCATACCAGAGGCTCGGGTACGAGCAATTCAAAAGGAATTAGCTGAATTTCTGGTCGAGCAGGTCATAGAACCCAAAGAAGAATACCATTACAAGATCAAGAATAAGTAATGCCTGCATATATATATATATATATATATATATATATATATATATGTATATATATATATATATGTGTGTGTGTGTGTGTGTGAATGGTCGTCGTACGAGCAATTCGATAATACATATATGATCAATGATCTACGCACAACGTGTGTACAGTATGTAGTAGCGTCATATATGTTTAAAATGAAAATAAATTAAATGGACAACACATAATTAAAAGGAAAATTAAACCATAATTAATTCATAAACCAGTAAAGGATTAAAAAAGAAAAAAAAAGAAAAAATATTAAATACTTTTAGTCCCAGTTGGTCCGCCCCACGGCGCCGGCGTATGCCACGTGGAGCGCCTTTGGTGTTGGGTCGTGTTGAACCGGGACTAAAGGGGATAGGTTTTAGTCCCCACCTGTTAGTGCCGGTTCGAGAACCGACACTAAAGGCCCTTACGACCCGCGATTAAAAGTCTCTTCTACATTAGTGTGTACTTGGAAATAACAAACATGCTGATATGGCAGAGAATTAAAAAAAAAGGTTAGAGTAACATAGGTAGATACTGTATCATGTTAAATGTTATATGCTACTTTGTGTGATGCGAGTCAATAAATATGATCTTATATGATACTACTTTATGATACTATGCACTATGAAGGTAATATCATATACTAATATCATATGTATGATATTACCACATGATACTTCTCAGTATGAGCAGCCTAATCCTTTGAGGGTAATACTACACACACGGGCAAAAGCCACGGACTTTCAAGGACCATCCTGCGGTTTACTAGCGGGCCAGCCCCGTAGTTCCCATGTAACGCCCTCCCTCCCGCCGCGTGAGTCTGCCGTATCTCGCCTTTGAGATAGCATGCATGCGCTGATGGCCCTGGCAACCGAGAACGGAAGATGATATTCAAGGATAAATTACTATTCCTGCTATTTCATAATGTAGTGCATATAAATTTTTAAAAAGTCAAACTACAATACCAAATATATATAACATGAAAATAATGATATGTATTTGATATTCTAGATGTATATAATAATATGTATTTGGTATTCCAGATGTATAGGTTTTTCACTATAAACATTATCAAAGTTTATGAAGTTTGACTTTTAAAACGTCAATACACACTACATTGTGAAATAGTGGAAGTAGTAGTTACATACCATCGAGAATTATCTATTTAATTCCATCTAAGCTTGATAGTCCTATACACTAGAAACATATATCGAGTTATTTGCTAGATCCATACTCTCTACAATATTTAAGTATACTACCTGAAAGCATCATATGAAATAATAATTTAAATAAAAAATTGCTATGATTTATAGTGAAAATTCACTATAACAACATGTTTCTTAAATATTCTGGACTGATTAAATAATCGTGACAAATATACAAACTTAGGTATGCAGCAACAATTGATTGTGTAGTAATAAGTATATTGGCATAATATACAAGTGTGTCTACATTGATAATTTTGCTAATTATGCCTAATATTTTAGTATTCGGCGTAGTTATAATGAATCTTGTATATTATAAAAAACATACATTTACTTACAAGATGAATTATTTTGATGTAAAAAAGTTTAGTATAAACAAGTCAGAATGTATTAACTCATATTAGACCCATTAAATTGCTGGTCGGGACTTAAAAATCATGTTTTATGCAACTAAACATTAGCATTTCTTGAACTTTTGTTGAATTAGTTTTAAATGCTATAGTTTTCTGCAACTGCAAAACCTCACACTATAATGCATAAATTTGAAGAGCATAATCAAAGTTTACCTCCATGTCTGTTTTAAAAATATCTGTCATATACTTCATGCAATGGTTCATGGTGTTGCGTCACCTTCCCATAACCTTTAGGGTGTTTCTTTGCGCCAACGTCAACATAAGGTTCATTCAGGACTTCTTCCCGTCAGTCGACACGATCTCAGACCGCATTGTCGATATCTCCTCGTAAGTTTGCTGGACCAGTGAGGTGCCTGGCGTCGTGGTAGGACCTGTCAGCACTGGAGGAGAAGCGGTCTTTGTAATGAGCATTGTCGACCCGTGTTTATTGAAAGTTTACCATTTTCTCTTCAAACGCAATCATTTCTTAAATTTTTGAACAAAATAAAAAAAATGAGATCATTTTCTGAAATTGAAAAAAATATTTGAAAATAAGAAAAAAAATAATATCCAAAATATATTACAAAATTTTAAATAGGTTTAAAAAACTTCAAAAGAAATAAAGGAAATAATAAGGAAAAAGGAAAATAAAAAATAATAATATATAAAATAATAAAAATACGCTCATGCGCGTTGGCCCAACTAGGTGACGCATCGCTCCCATTGGGTTCCCTTTCGGCTAGCCCAAGCGTTTGCAGTTTCGAAACAGGTTCATTAGTTTTGAAAAGATATCCATGAATTTGAAGAAAAATTGGGAAATTGGGAAAAGTTTGTAATAGGTGAAAAGAGTTCCTTGATTTGATAAAAAATCACGGATTTGAAAACAAAATTCACTATTTTGAAAACAAAATTCATGATTTTAAGGAAATGTTAAGAAATTTTGAAGGTCATGGATTTAAGAAAACTTTCATGATGTCGTGTATTTTTTAAATAAAAGAATATAATAATAACAATAAATAAGAAAATAGAAAGAAGGAAAACGCGACAAACAAAAACAAAGGAAAAAATAAAACCACAAATTAAAAAAAATCATGTTTGGAACGATGTTCAGAAATTTTTCATATTTGGAAAGATGTTTGGATGTTTTAAAATGTTCTGTTTTTAAATTTTATAATAGTTTCAGAAAATATTAGTGTTTTCAACTTTGTTCATAAATTCAGAATCTATTAGGATTTTCATACTTTTTCATATTTTGTAAAATAAAAGTTTCAAATTGTTTTAGGAATGTTTTCATATATATGAATGTTGGTGTGTGTTCTTATATATTATACATTTTGCATTGTACAACATCACAATTAGTGGTATAGTGAAGTGGCTATCTGTGTAGGCCGCCATCCATTATCGTCGCTCTTAAGTACATAAGAGATGACGGCACTAGAGGGTTGTTTGGTTTGAGCATGCGCCAACTTGTCAATCCAAAAAAATAGTTTAGGATTCAAGCGTCCATGCCTTGACAATCCTGAAAGTACGGCTCCTCGCTATCCCGTGGATGATATTACAAATAGTGAACATTGTGTGCTAATGGTGAAATGCCATAACCTGACCTTTAAGGCGGCGGTCAGCTATGTCCGACCTCCTCGACCTGATGCAACTTTCCATTGCGCTCCGGTTCCAGCTGACTTTGCTATTGTCGGGGTGGATGAAATAATGAACGGATTTGATGGGCTGAAGCTTGTGTACGCTACAGGTGTAGGGGAGCTTCTTCTTCGATATTCCTTAAGGACAACATGTCTATGGAGAAAGAAACACATCGTGTTTCCATACTAGATGCCACCTCAGCAGACTCAGTCGGAGGAGGCCCCGGTGCCCCAGTCATCTTCGGCGTGTCAACCGTCTCCGGTGCATCAGTCGTCTCCGCTGCCTGAGTCGTCTCCGACGCATCAGCCGTCTCCGCCGCCTCAGCGGACTCCGACGGAGGAGGCCCCTCAGCAGAATCCTCCTTCGCCTCAGCTGTCTCCGCCGTGTCATTGACTCCGCCTCCTCCGCCCCCTCAGCAGCATCGGAAGAGAGCCGCCGCCGCTCTGGCGGCTAGCAGCAGTACGAAAACGAAGAGATTCAGAGTAGGCCCAAGCCTTAAGTTTCCTACCAAGTTGCCATACAAATTGAATGAGGAGGAAACCGACAAGATCGTGGATGCCGAAGTGAAACGTCAGCTTTGTTAGAAATATGCCCTAGAGGCAATAAATAAAGTGTTTATTTTTATATTTCCTTGTTCATGATAATCGTTTATTATCCATGCTATAATTGTATTGATTAGTAACACATTACATGTGTGGATAAATAGACAACACACTATCCCTAGTATGCCTCTAGTGAACTAGTTCGTTGATCAAAGATGGTCAAGGTTTCCTAGCCATTGTATTGTGATGTCATTTGATAACAGGATCACATCATTAGGAGAAATGATGTGAAGGACAAGACCCAAACTACAAACGTAGCATATGATCGTGTCAGTTTAGTGCTACTGTTTTCTACATGTCAAGTATGTGTTCCTATGTCCATGAGATCATGCAACTCACGAACATCGGAGGAGTGCCTTGTGTGTATCAAACATCATAACGTAACTGGGTGACTATAAAGGTGCTCTACAGGTATCTCCGATGGTGTCTATTGACTTGGCATGGATCGAGACTGGGATTTGTTACTCCGTGTGACGGAGAGGTATCTCAGGGCCCACTCGGTAATACAACATCACAACAAGCCTTGCAAGCAATGTGGCTAAGTGTTAGTCACGGGATCTTGTATTACGGAACGAGTAAAGAGACTTGCTGGTAACGAGGTTGAACTGGGTACAGAGATACCGACGATCGAATCTCGTGCAAGTAACATACCAAAGAACAAAGGGAACATCATACGGGATTAACTGAATCCTTGACATAGAGGTTCAACCGATAAAGATCTTCGTAGAATATGTAGGAACCAATGTGGACATCCAGGTCCTGCCATTGGTTATTGACCGTAGAGGTGTCTCGGTCATGTCTACATAGTTCTCGAACCCGCAGGGTCTGCACACTTAAGGTTTGGTGACGTTTTCGGTAGTATAGAGTTATGTATGGTGGTGACCGAAGTTTCTTTGGAGTCCCGGATGAGATCCCGGACGTCACGAGGAGCTCCGGAATGTTCCGGAGGTAAAGATTCATATATAGGAAGTCCTGTTTTGGTCGCCGGCAAAGTTCCGGGCTTATCGGTAGTGTACCGGGAGACCTCCGGGAGGGCTATTTCGACCCAAGAGGCTTCATGGGCTGTGGGAGAGTGAATATCAGCCCTTAGTGGGCTGGTGGAAACTCTTACACAAGGCCCATGTGTGTAGAGAAGAAAACCCAATAGGAAAAGGTGGAAAAAAGGCTAAAAAATGTGAATCCTAGTCCTACTAGGATTGGAGGTGGACTCCACCTCCTCCACCTCCTTCGGCCGAAGCCTCGTAGGCTTGGAAGCCACGGCTTCCTCTCCTCCTCTCTCCCTCCTATATATACTAGTGGATTTCTAGGGTTATGCACTAGTTTTTTCAGCCACGTGCTACCCGTTCCTCGAGTGCATAGTTTCTCCTCTAGATCGGATTTCTGCAGTGCTTAGGTGAGGCCCTGCCGGAATTGCTACACCACCATCATCGGAGCGCCGTCACGCTGCCGGCGAATTATTCTACCTCTCCACTCTCTCTTGCTATATCAAGACGGCGGAGATCGTCATCAAGCTGTACGTGTGCTGAACGCGGAGGTGCCGTCCGTTCGGCGCTAGATCGGAAGGATCGTGATCAAGTTCGCGGGACGGATCGTGATTAGATCGCGGGACGGATCGTGATTGGATCGCGGGACACACAGCGATTTGGATTGCGAAGACGTTCGACTACACCAACCGCGTTACTTAACGCTTCCCGCTTAGCGATCTACAAGGTATGTAGATCCACTCTCCCTCTCGTAGATGCTCATCACCATGGATAGATCTGCATGCGCATAGGAATTTTTTTGTTTCCCATGCAACGTACCCCATCAGTAGCATCATGAGCTAGGTCTATGTGTAGATGAGATCTCGAGTAGAACACAAAAGGTTTGTGGGCATTGATGCTTAGATTGCTTCCTCCCTTGGTCGGATTTTCGTTCAGCGGTATTGTGAGATGAAGCAGCCCGGAACAACATTACTTGTACGCTTACGAGAGACCAGTTCCCTCAACCGCAACTTGTTGCATAGATGGCTTGCGGGTGACAGTTTCTCTCACTTTAGTTTGATCGGATTCGACAAAGGCGGTCCTTGAGAAGGTTGAAAAGCAAACTAGTGTATCACCGTTGTGGTTTTTGCGTAGATGAGAATTGTTCTTGCTAGATACCCGTAGCAGCCACGTAAAACATGCGACAACAATTAGAGGACGTATAACTTGTTTTTGCAGGGTATGTTGTGATATGATATGGCCACTTACATGATGTGATATATGTGATTAATGAGATGATCATGTGATGTATAGATTATCACGACTTGCATGTCAGTGAGTACGGCAACCGGCAGGAGCCATAGGGTTGTCTTTAATTATTGTATGACCTGCGTGTCAATCATTAAGCGCTATGTAATGCTTTACTTTATCTCTATGGTAGCAATAGTAGTAGAAGCATGTTGGGCACGACAACCCCGATGGCGACATGTTGATGGAGATCAAGATGATGGAGATCATGGTGTCGTGCCGGTGACGATGGAGATCATGCCGGTGCTTTCATCATGGCCATATCATGTCACTTATGATTTGCATGTGATGTTAATCCTTTTATGCACCTTTTTTTTGCTTAGGACAACGGTAGCATTATAAGGTGATCCCTCACTTAATTTCAAGATAAATTTTGTTCTCCCCGAGTGTGCACCATTGCGAAAGTTCGTCATGTCGAGACACCACGTGATGATCGGGTGTGATAGACTCTACATTCACATACAACGGGTGCAAGCCAGTTTTGCACGTGCAGAACACTCGGGTTAAACTTGACGAGCCTAGCATGTACAGGCATGGCCTCGGAACACAAGAGATCAAAAGGTCGAACATGAGTCATATAGTAGATAAGATCAACATAATGATGTTCGCCATTGAAGCCACCTCAACTCACATGATGATCGGACTTGAGTTGGTGAATTTGGATCATCTGACACTCAGATGACCTGAGGGATGTCAATCTGAGTGGGAGCTTTAGTAAATTTGATTAACTAAACTCATTATCTTGAACAATAGTCTAAGTAACCTTTGCATATTTATGTTGTAGATCAATGGCTCGCGTAGTAGCACCCATGAATTTAATGTGTTCCTAGAGAAAGCTAAGTTGAAAGATGATGGAAGTAACTTTGTTGACTGGGCCCCTAATCTGAGGATTATCCTCACGGCTTCCCAGAAGTCATATGTCCTTGATGCACCGCCTGGTGACCAACCACAAGACATGACCTCCGAAGACGTTAAGAACGCTTGGGAGGCATGTTCTGGAGATTACTCAATAGTTCAGTGTGCAATATTGTATGGCTTAGAATTGGGACTTCAAAGACATTTTGAATGTCATGGAGAATAGGAGATGTTCCAAGAGTTGAAGTTTATCTTTCAGAAGAATGCTCGAATCGAGAGGTATGAGACCTCCGATAAGTTCTATGCTTGCAAGATGTAGGAGAACGGGTCTATCAGTGAGCATATACTCAGATGTCTAGGTATTCAAACCGTCTAGCTGAGTTGGGAATTACCCTTCCACCAGAGGCGATCACTGATAGATTTCTTCCATCACTGCCACCCAGTTACAAGAGCTTTGTGATGAACTATAACATGCACGGGATGAACAAGTCAGTCGCCGAGCTATTTGCGATGCTGAAAGTCGCTGAGTCTGAAATCCAGAAAGAACATCAAGTGTTGATGGTCAATAAAACCACTAGTTTCAAGAGAAATGGCAAGGGCAAAGGAAATAAGGGTAAAACCAAGAAGGATGGCAAAGCAGTTGCTACTCCTACAAAAAAGCCTAAGCATGGACCTAAGCCAGAAACTGAGTGGTTTCATTGCAAAGGAACTGGTCAGTCGAAGCGGAACTGCCCCAAGTACCTGGCTGACAAGAAGGCGGCCAACAACAAATAAGGTATATATGATATACATGTTATTGATGTGTACCTTACTAGCTCTCGTAGTAGTGCCTGGGTATTTGATACCGGTTCGGTTGCTCACATTTGCAACTCAAAGCAGGAACAACAGAATAAACGAAGGCTAGCGAAGGACGAAGTGACGATGCGCGTGGGAAATGGTTCCAAGGTTGATGTGATCGTCGTCGGCACGCTCTATCTTCGATTACCATCGGGATTAGTGATGAACCTAAATAATTGTTATTTAGTGCCTGCGTTAAGCATGAACATTATATCTGGATCTTGTTTATTGCGAAACGGTAACTCATTTAAATCAGAGAATAAAGGTTGTTCTATTTATATGAGTAATATATTTTATGGTCATGCACCCAATGTTAGGGGTTTATTCATATTGAATCTTGATAGTGATGACACACATGTTCATAACATTGATGCCAAAAGATGTGGAGTTGATAAATGAGAGTACAACTTTCTTGTGGCACTGTCCTTTAGGTCATATTGGTGTAAAACACATGAGGAAGCTCCATACTGATGGACTTTTGGAGTCACTTGATTTTGAATCACTTGACACATGTGAACCATGCCTCATGGGCAAGATGACTAAAACGCCGTTCTCTGGAACAATGGAACGGGCAAGTGACTTATTGGAAATCATACATACTGATGTGTGCGGTCCAATGAATGTTGCAGCACGCGGTGGATATCGTTATTTTCTCACCTTCACTGATGACTTAAGTAGATATGGGTATATTTACTTAATGAAACACAAGTCTAAAACGTTTGAAAAGTTCAAGCAATTTCAGAGTGAGGTTGAGAATCCTCGTAACAAGAAGATTCCGTTCCTGCGATCTGATCGAGGAGGTGAATATCTGAGTTATGAGTTTGGCAGTCACTTAAGACAAAGTGGAATTGTTTCACAGTTGACACCGCCCGGAACACCGTAGCGTAATGGTGTGTCCGAACGTCGTAATCGAACCTTATTAGATATGGTGCGTTCTATGATGTCTCTTGCTGATTTGCCACTATCGTTTTGGGGTTTTGCATTAGAGACAGATGCATTCACTTTAAATAGGGCACCATCAAAATCCATTGAGACGACGCCATATGAACTATGGTTTGGCAAAAGGCCAAAGTTGACGTTTCTTAAAGTTTGGGGATGTGATGCTTATGTCAAAAAGCTTCAGCCTGAAAAGCTGGAACCCAAAGCGGAGAAATGCGTGTTCATAGGTACCCGAAAGAGATAGTTGGGTATACCTTCTATCTTAGATCCGAAGGTAAAGTGTTTGTTGCTAAGAATGGAACATTTCTTGAGAAAGAGTTTCTCTCAAAAGAATTGAGTGGGAGGAAAATAGACCTTGATGAGGTTATTGAACCTTTACTTCAAACCAGAAAGTAGCGTAGTGCAGAAAGATGTTTTTGTGGAACCTACGACGGTAGAAGAGGAAGTTAATGATGATGATCATGAAGCTTCGGATCAAGCTACTATTGATCCTCGCAGGTCGAGAAGGGCGCGTACTACTTCTGAGTGGTACGGCAACCCTGTCCGATGTCATATTGTTAGACAACAATGAACCTACGAGCTATAAAGCTCGACTTGTGGCAAAGGGTTTTTCACAAGTTCAAGGAGTTGACTACGATGAGACATTCTCACTCGTAGCGATGCTTAAGTCTGTCAGAATCATGTTGGCAATAGTTGCTTATTACGACTATGACATTTGGCAGATGGATGTCAAAACGGCGTTCCTCAATGGTTTCCTTGAGGAAGAGTTGTATACGTTGCAACCCGAAGGATTTGTCGATCCAGAGAATGCTGACAAAGTTTACATACTCCAGATATCCATTTATGGACTGGTGCAAGCATCTCGAAGTTGGAATAAGCGCTTTGATGAGGTGATCAAAGCGTTTGAGTTTATACAAGTTGATGGAGAAGCTTGTATTTACAAGAAAGTGAGTGGGAGCTCTATAGCTTTTCTAATATTATATGTGGATGACATATTGCTAATTGGAAACAATATTGAAATGGTGGAAAGCGTAAAGGAATATTTGAACAAGAGTTTTTCAATGAAGGACCTAGGAGAAGCTGCTTACATATTAGGCATTAAGATCTATAGAGATAGATCGAAACACTTAATAGCACTTTCACAGAGCACATACCTTGATAAAGTTTTGAAGAAGTTCAAAATGGATCAGTCCAAGAAGGGGTTCTTGCCTGTGTTACAAGGTGTGAAGTTGAGTAAAACTCAATGCCCAGTGACTGCAGAAGATAGGGAAAAGATGAGTGTCATCCCCTATGCTTCAGCCATAGGTTCTATCATGTATGCAATGCTGTGCACAAGACCCAATGTCAGCCTTGCCATAAGTATGGCCGAAAGGTTTCAAAGTGATCCTGGAATGGAGCACTGGCAAGCGGTCCAGAATATCCTTAAGTACCTGAAAAGGACTAAGGAAATGTTTCTCGTTTATGGAGGTGATGAAGAACTCGTCGTAAAGGATTACGTCGATGCAAGCTTTGACACTGATTCGGACGACTCTACGTCGCAAACCGGATACGTATTTATTCTTAACGGGGGAGCGGTAAGCTGGTGCAGTTCCAAGCAAAGCGTGGTAGCTGATTCTACGTGCGAAGCGGAGTGCATTGTGGCCTCAGAGGCGGCGAAGGAAGGTGTCTGGATGAAGCAGTTCATGACAGATCTTGGAGTAGTGCCTAGTACACTGAATCCAATGAACCTGTTCTGTGACAACACTCGTGACATTGCTCTAGCCGAGGAACCAAGGTTTCACAAGAGGACAAGACACATAAAGCGACGCTTCAACTCCATCCAGTATTACATCGAGGAGAAGGACATAAATATTTGCAAAGTGCACATGGATCTGAATGTTGCAGACCCGTTGACTAAACCTCTTCCAAGGGCTAAACATGATCAACATCAGAACTGCATGGGTGTTCGATTCATTACCATGTAAATCACATAGTGACGTGAACTAGATTATTGACTCTAGTGCAAGTGGGAGACTGTTGGAAATATGCCCTAGAGGCAATAAATAAAGTGTTTATTATTATATTTCCTTGTTCATGATAATCGTTTATTATCCATGCTATAATTGTATTGATTGGAAACACATTACATGTGTGGATAAATAGACAACACACTGTCCCTAGTGTGCCTCTAGTGAACTAGCTCGTTGATCAAAGATGGTCAAGGTTTCCTAGCCATTGACATGTGATGTCATTTGATAACGGGATCACATCATTTGGAGAAATGATGTGATGGAGAAGACCCAAACAACAAACGTAGCATATGATCGTATCAGTTTATTGCTATTGTTTTCTGCATGTCAAGTATGTGTTCGTATGACCATGAGATCATGCAACTCACGAACATCGGAGGAGTGCCTTGTGTGTATCAAACATCGCAACGTAACTGGGTGACTATAAAGGTGCTCTACAGGTATCTCCGATGGTGTCTGTTGAGTTGGCATGGATCGAGACTAGGATTTGTTACTCCGTGTGACGGAGAGGTATCTCAGGGTCCACTCGGTAATACAACATCACAACAAGCCTTGCAAGCAATGTGGCTAAGTGTTAGTAACAAGATCTTGTATTACGTAACGAGTAAAGAGACTTGCCGGTAACGAGGTTGAACTAGGTATAGAGATACTGACGATCGAATCTCGTGCAAGTAACATACCGGAGAACAAAGGGAACATCATACGGGATTAATTGAATCGTTGACATAGAGGTTCAACCGATAAAGATCTTCGTAGAATATGTAGGAACCAATGTGGACATCCAGGTCCCTCCATTGGTTATTGACCGTAGAGGTGTCTCGGTCATGTCTACATAGTTCTCGAACCCGCAGGGTCTGCACACTTAAGGTTTGGTGACATTTTTGTTAGTATAGAGTTATGTATGGTGGTGACCGAAGTTTGTTCAGAGTCCCGGATGAGATCTCGGATGTCACGAGGAGCTCAGGAATGGTCCAGAGGTAAAGATTCATATATAGGAAGTCCTATTTTGGTCGCCGGAAAAGTTCTGGGCTTATCGATAGTGTACAGGGAGACCTCCGGGAGGGGTATTTCGACCCAAGAGGCTTCATGGGCTGTGGGAGAGTGAATATCATCCCTTAGTGGGCTGGTCGAAACTCCCAACCAAGGCCCATGTGGCTAGAGAAGAAAACCAAATAGGAAAAGGTGATAAAAAGGTTAAGAAAGGTGAATCCTAGTCCTACTAGGATTGGAGGTGGACTCCACCTCCTCCACCTCCTTCGGCCGAAGCCTCCTAGGCTTGGAGGCCAAGGCTGCCTCTCCTCTTCTCTCCCTCCTATATATACTGGTGGATTTCTAGGGTTTTGCACTAGTTTTTCAGCCATGTGCTACCCGTTCCTCCAGTGCGTAGTTTCTCCTCTAGATCGTATTTCTGTAGTGCTTAGGCGAAGCCCTGCCGGAATTGCTCCACCACCATCGTCGGAGCGCCGTCGCGCTGCCGGCGAATTATTCTACCTCTCCGCTCTCTCTTGCTGGATCAAGACGGCGGAGATCGTCATCAAGCTGTACGTGTGCTGAACGAGGAGGTGTCGTCCGTTCGGCGCTAGATCGGAAGGATCGTGATCAAGTTCGCGGGCCGGATCGTGATTAAATCACGGAACGAATCGTGATTGAATCGCGGGACGCATGGCGATTTGGATCGCGAAGACGTTCGACTAGACCAACCGCGTTACTTAATGCTTCTTGCTTAGTGATCTAAAAGGGTATGTAGATCCACTCTCCCTCTCGTAGATGCTCGTCACCATGGAAATTTCGTGTAGGAAAGTTTTTGTTTCCCATGCAACGTAGCCCATCAAGCTTGTACCGAAACGTCCACCACCAGAGGAGAGAGTAGATCCGGTGAAAGCGAAGCGAACTCTGGATGCCCTTACGCGACCACAACCACCTCAGCTGACATCAAACAATGACCATTGTATTCAAAATACATATGATTAAGCGAGCCAGTCGGGAAGCTTAAGTAGAAGTGGTACAAGAAGTGGGAAAACAATTCCCCAGCTCGGCGAACAAGAGCTGCAATCGTGCCCTCCGCTCAAGGTGGTTACCGATATCGCTAATGATCCAGAGAAAGCGGCTTGTGGTCTTGCTATCACTGCTGGTGATTACTTACCCTACTCGGTACAATTAAAAAAGGCTGAGGTAGTACAAACCTTAAGATACGCGAACGGGAAGCCTCTCTTCAGATCATGAGGAGCTCCCCCGTCTACCAACAATGATGCGACAATTGCATGAATGGTACTTGAAAACCAGCAAGGACGGGACTGACAATATCTTCATGGGAATAAAACATGAACACTTCTTCAATGGAGAGCAGGTGTTGTTCGTTGAATTTGAAGAAATATTTCAGTTATACAATCAAAAGGAACTCGACAAAACTATCGTCAGTTTCTATTATTTGTATGTATTTTTTTTCTGTAATTAAGTCTCTAGCTCAACTCTTTCATTGCATGTATTAATTACCCTCACACTATATTATGAAGATTGAAGATCCTTGAATGCAAACAACTACAAATATATGACATTGGAATCATTGACCAAATTTCATAAATGAACATACGTTAAAATATTATCCCACTGATACAGAGAAACATTTGCTAAATGTGTTACTTGGACAACAAACCAGAAAGGAAATACTATTTCCTTACAACTTCAAGTGAGTGTTACTATCTTGTGCATATTCTGTGTCGCTTACTCGAGGTTAAGTGCAATTAATGAGTTATGCGTGCACAGTTTCCACTTTATTCTGCTAGACATTCAGCTTGAAGAGGGAAACGTAATTGTCTTGGACTCGAGACGTAAAGACCCTAAGGAGTGGACGAACATGAGGCAAATGCTTCAGAAGTAAGTTCAATCATTATCGCACCATATCGGCAACTTTTGTTCATTTCCTGATATCAAGTAATCATTTTCTTTGCTGAGCAGGGTTTGGAAAAAGTTCACCAAATAGGTTAAGGGTGTAAGGTGGAAACAAGAGCTGCAATTTGTACACCCCAAAGTAAGTACTACTCTAGTACCGCGCATTTCTCATTGATTCTAGTTTCAATACCATTATCATGCTTGGTTATCATTTTGATTGAACTCTATTCTCGTAAAGTGTTGTGGCAGGCACCCGAGACTAATTTATGTGCATACCACATTTGCGAGTTCATTCACCACTCGATCTCTGAGCGGGGCCGGGGCATATCTTTAGAACAATTTGAAGTACGTAAACAATATTCATATTTTTATTTTATTACCACCAATTGTGTTGAGTTTCATTCATATATTGACCCCATTCTTTAAATTAGATATGGCAGAAGCGGGGCGAACTCCTACCAACTGATCGCATACGAGCAATTCAAGAGGAATTGGTGGGATTCTTTGTTGATCATGTCATACCAAAACATGGAGAATACCATCGGGAGATGCTATGCTATGTTGGCAATTAGATATTAAGATCGTAAGAGATGTTATATTGTATATATTATACGTAATAGAGTCGAATAGATTTATGAAAACTTGTTGCATTGTTTGACTAAGAACGAAGAAAGAGAGGTCACTTCGTCTCTCTCTATATTGATCATGATGATGTTGCGTAATGGAATTCTTTCATTGCTATATGTAGTAGCTAGCATCGAGTTGAATGAAAATCATAAAATAAAAATGGTAAACACAAATATAAAAGGAGAAAATACAATATGAAAACCCCTAAACCCTCCAAAACTCCTAAACCCCTCCTTTAAAAAAAACCAGCGCCTGGCAGCAACTGACGTGTAGCTTCCTTTTACCCCCGGTCGGTGTTACCAACCGGAACTAAAGGTCTTCCTGCCAGGCGCCCCATGGCGGCCACGTGGAGCTCCTTTCGTCCCGGTTCGTAAGCCAACCGGGACTAAAAGTGACGGGCATTAGTCCCAATCGTTTTGTCCCGGTTGCAGAACCGGGACTAAAGGCCCTCTGGAACCGGGACTTCTGTCCTGTTTTCTACTAGTTCCTAATGACCCAAATATCCCGTAGACCCCAGGTAAGAGCAAGTTTAGAAGACCCCTTATTAGTGTTGGGAGACGTAGTAGTAAATCAAAATTTTCCTACGTGTCACCAAGGTCTATCTATGGAGAAACCAGCAACGAGAGGGGAGAGATTGCATCTTCATACCTTTGAAGATTGCTAAGCGGAAGCGTTACAAGAATGTGGTTGGTGGAGTCGTACTCGTACCGATTTAGATCGCGGTGGACTCCGATCTTAGCACCGAACAACGGTGCCTCCGCGTTCAACACACGTGCAGCCCGGTGACGTCTCCTACGCCTTGATCCAGCAAGGAGGAAGTTGAGGTTGGTGAAGAGCTCCAGCAGCAGCACGACGGCGTGGTGGTGGTGGAGTAACAAGGTATCCTGGCAGGGCTTCGCCAAGCGCTGCGGAGGAGGAAGAAGAGAGGTAGGGCTTCGCCGTGAGAGAGAGAGTTCAGATCTGTTCTCAAGAGGCAAAACCCTTGGGTATATATAGGAGGAGAGAGGGAGGGCTGCCTTGGCCCCTCCTCCAAGGAGGAGAGGCTCGGCCGAGCTAGGGATAGAGTCCACCTCCCACAAGGGAGGTGGATCTCCTCCTTTTCAAACTCCTTTGCCCTTATCTCTACTCCCTAGCCACATGGGCCTTTCTAGAAAGTCTTGGCCAGCCCAATATGGGCTGGCACACCTCCTCTAAGGGCCCATGTAGTCCTATGGTCGTCACACCCCTCGCGGGGGTCCTCCGGCACCCTCCCGGCACTCCCGGTACAATACCGATGAGCCCGAAACCTTTCCGGTGACCAAAACTGGACTTCCTATATATTAATCTTTACCTATGGACCATTCCGGAGCTCCTCGTGACGTCCGAGATCTCATCTAGGACTCCGAACAACCTTCGGTAATCACGTATACCATTTCCCTATAACCCTAGCGTCATCGAACCTTAAGCGTGTAGACCCTACGGGTTTGGGAGACACGTAGACATGACCGAGACACCTCTCCGGTCAATAACCAACAGCGGGATCTAGATACCCATGTTGGCTCCCACGTACGCAACGGTGATCTCATCGGATGAACCACGATGTCAGGGATTCAATCAATCCCGTATACAATTCCCTTTGTCTATCGGTATGGTACCTCCCCGAGATTCGATCGTCGGTATCCCTATACCCTATTCAATCTCGTTACTGGCAAGTCTCTTTACTCGTTCCGTAATACATCATCCCGTGGCTAACTCCTTAGTCACATTGAGATCATTATGATGATGTCTTACCGAGTGGGCCCAGAGATACCTCTCCGTCACACAGAGTGACAAATCCCAGTCTCGATTCGTGTCAACCCAACAGACACTTTCAGAGATACCCGTAGCGTACCTTTATAGCCACCCAGTTACGTTGTGATGTTTGGCACACCCAAAGCATTCCTACGGTATCCGGGAGTTACACAATCTCATGGTATAAGGAAACAATACTTGACATTGAAAAGCTTTAGCAAACGAACTACACGATCTTGTGCTATGCTTAGGATTAGGTCTTGTCCATCACATCATTCTCCTAATGATGTGATCCCGTTATCAATGACATCCAATGTCCATGGTCATGAAACCGTGACCATCTATTGATCAACGAGAATCCACCCCGTGGCCCTTTTCTTTATAGATTTGGAGGCAAAACTGAGAACGCCTTGTAAATTGGTCAACACTGTGCGACAAAGGAATTCCGTCATGCACACACGGGCTCTGGTGACCATTCGCCACAGAACTCATCGAAAAATCACCGGAATCTCATTCAAAACTCGACACTTACGATAGCTACGCCGCCACCCTGCGAAGAACCTCGTAGGAGACGACGACATCTAGCTAGAGCAGCTACAGCGAGCTAGAGCAAGTACGGCTATGCAGCGACGAGATCTAGCTAGAGCAGCTACGACGAGCTAGAGCAAGTACTGCTATGTAGTGACGGGAGCTAGCTACATCAGCGACGAGAGCTAGCTAGGCAAAATTTCGTGTTTTGACCCTTTGTGCTTATTTTAGCCAGATCTGACCCCCTGTTGGAAAAATTTCTGGATCTGGCCCTTTTACCTACCGCCGGATGATATGGCGGTAGTCTAAGACAACCTACCGCCAGAGTGCACGGCGGTACGCAGACGGACGGAGAAGGAGGGGACTTGACGGACGGCACCTGGCAACTGACGTGGCAAAGGACTTACCGACGGACTCACTGGCGATAGGGTTACTAATCCTATTGCCGAAGGGTCTGGCGGTAGGGTCCTGGATTGTATAAAGTGAAGGGGGTGAATGGGTGGGGCCACAGCCACCCATCCACCACCAATCTTCTTCTTCCCCAAAGCATAGCCCCCTCTCCCCCCTCTCTCACCAACACAAACACCAATAGATCCACACATTTTGCTTGGGATTTAACCGGTGGATCCGGAGCATTTTCTTCACCCAAGGTGCATCTTCCACTCCCCTCTTTTTGGTTTGTTGAAATCCTGTATTATGGTTGATTTGCTCACTTATTTGCAAACCCTAGTTTAGGAAATGTATTGATCAATATGATGCATTTTTGGTTATGTTTGTGCTTTGGATATGTATTGTGGGCCTAGCATTCTTGGGGCTACCTACATCTAGTGGTACAATTAGTGGTCATGTTAGTGGATAGGGGTTTGGATTAGAGTTAGGCTTAGGTTTAGGGTTAAGTTTATGACGATGGATTGCATATGACCATGTGTTTTTTCTTAACTGAAAGGAATGAATAAAAGTTATTTGTTCAATGTGTGCATAAAGTATGTTGTTTGACTTCATTGTTTGCATTTTTCAATTGTTTGCATTAGATGGATAGGCTCGTAAATGTTCATTATTTGTACAAGGAGGCTTTTATGAATGGAAATAATGATGAAGGGGAAGAGGCTATGGTTTTTTACACAAGTCCAAGATTTGATGATCGTGTAGTGAAATTGAGAAGTGTCTTACATTGCAATGACCAATTGCCGAGGTTAAGCTTATTGGGAGGTATGATGATGGGTTGGGAGTAAAGTCCCGATTAAAGAGTATGCCCATCACCTCCCAATTTCATTGGGATGTGTACAAAGAAAATTAGACGCATCACAAGACAAGTCACTTGAGATATTTGCCACAAAGGTTGATGCTCCTACACTTCAAATTGATTTGAACCGCAATGTATTCTCCCCAATACATGAAGTTAGTGCCGAGGTGTATGTCCCCAATTCTTCTAGTCAACCACCAAGTATCCAACCACCAATCAAAGATGATATCAATGCTAGAGCCATAGTACTTCGAGATGATGCTATTGCTCATGTTCAAGAAGATGCTAGTGGTCATGTTGATGATGGTGCTATTCCTCATGTTCAAGAAGATGCTAGTGGTGATGTTGATGATGATGCTATTGGTGACTTGGATGTCATTGTGCACCAACAAGAGGATGCTTATGTGGAAGATGAAGGGATTCATTACAATCCCATTGGTGACTTTGATGTCAATGTGCACTAACAAGAGGATGCTTATGCGGAAGATGAAGAGATTCATTACAATCCCATTGGTGACTTGGATGTCATTTTGCACCAACAAGACATGGACCGTACCCTCCCTTATAACCGTATGTGTGGGTATGGCTTGGATGATGAGGGTCTGGAAGAAGAATTGTATGAGGATGGGTTCACGGCGCAAGAAAATCAAATCTTCAAGAAGGTGACCGGCAAGGAAAGAGGCCCTCATTGTTTAGGGATGTTAGTCTTGCGGACAAGGCTGTTGTTGATGGTGGCATGAGGTTGGGGTTGTTTGAGCCAACACCGTGCCCCAAAGTCAGTGATCCTCGGCCAAAAGACGAGGATGAGAATTCTTATCTGAAGAAAGGCATCAAGTTTTGTTCTTTGGAAGAGTTAAAGATATGGTTGTGTGATTACGCCATTAGAAACCATAGGCCATTTGTTGTTGGTCATTCCAACCAAGATGTGCGGTACACCATCAAATGTGACAAAGAAGGTTGCGAATGGAAGGTCCATTGAAGAAAAATTAAAGAATCCGGGCAATGGGTGTTGAGTAGCTGTCTTGCCACTCACCCGTGCATACTATCGGAGAAGGATGACCGAAGAAAGGGACACCATCAACTCACGTCTGAGTTTCTAGGCTACAAAATGTTGAATCAGATAGCACATGATCCAACCGTAAAGGTGAAGCTTCTCATGACTTCGGTGGAGGAACGATTCGGGTACCTGGTGAAGTCTGGGAAGGTATGGATGGCCAAGGCAAATGCTATTAGGATGTTGCATGGTGATTATGAGGCTGCATATAACATCCTCCCGAAGATGTTGGGAGCCATTGCTTATCAAAAATCCGGGCATGCGCCATCGGGTCGAGTCAATTGAAGGAGTATTTCACTTTGCCTTCTGGAGCTTTGGCCAATGCATTGAGGCATTTACATATTGTCGCCCGGTCTTGTCTATAGATGGTACATTCTTGACCGGCAAATACAAGGGCACGTTGATGGTGGCAATGGCCCACTCGTCACATTATAAAGTGTTGCCGGTGGCATTTGCTTTGGTGCCTTCCGAGCACGATGACAATTGGGAGTGGTTCATGAAGCATGTGAGAACAAAGATGATTGGCAAGAGAGAGGTATGCATTATATCGAATCGCCATCATGGGATTCTCAAAGCAATAGACGTTGATATTCCGGGTCTTCCAAAGCTTCAACACCGTTGGTGGATGAGACACTTTGTGGCAAACTTTTACCGGGCATGCAAGAGCAAGGAGTTTTGCAAAGACCTTACCCATGTTTGCATGGCATTCAACACCGACACATTCAAAAGCCAATACGACAAACTCCTCAAGGCATTGGAGAAAAACAAAGGTGGAAAAGATTTCTTGACAAGGCATTTTCCCGAGAAACATAAGTGGGCACAGGCTTATGACGAAGGAGGTATGAGATATGGGGACATGACAAGCAACATGGTGGAATGCTTCAACAATGTGCTCAAGGGTGTCCGTTCCATCCGGTCACCGCAATAGTGAAATACACTTTTGTCAAGCTCAATGAGTACTTCGTAAGGCATGGTAATTTGGCAAAAATATGGAATATCCATTCAAGGTTCATGATTGGTTGTTGCATCAAGCGCACAAGTCTTCTCATCAAAAAATCATAAAATACAATGAAAAAGAAATGATCTATCAAATAGATGAGCCGGGTGGGACAACAAGAGATGGTGTGACTTATGCTGGAGTTGCGTACATGGTACACATCAAAAACCGATGGTGTCAGTGTGAGAGGCCGCAGAATTATCATTGGCCTTGCTCGCATTTGATGATAGCGACACGTGTGAGGAACTTGCCCGTATCCGATGGTAGAACGGTGCGGTTGCATGAGTTCACATTGGAACAAACGAGGTTGACATGGGCGCCTTGGTTTAATCCTTTTCTCGATCCATCACAATGGCCTGAGTATGATGTTGAAGCACATTTTCTCCCTTGGTGGTTTTGGAAATTAATAACAACATATAAGTCATTGAACTAATGTTTCACCAAGTATATTTCAGGAAAGGTTCAATAATAGGGATGACAAAAGGATTGTGGAATTACCCCAAGATTCAAGGAAATAGGTTGGCCAAGCTTCAAGGAAGAGGACTATACATTTTACATTTGTGAGAAATCATTTCGAGTCCATAGGAAAGCCAATACTATTAAAAGGGCGAAAGTTTTGATGATGGACAATATGCTCAAACGTGCACAAAGTGACAGTCTCCAAAACATCCACAAACTCTCCCACCAAAGTCTTTCCAAAGCCATATATGCAAGATCTGTACAACCAACATTCCTATCCCTGTGCCACCGATTCTACACCCTAGACAGACTCAGCAAAACCCTAACACTTCGGTGCAGCCAACACTACACTCGGTGCCACCGAATTGGGTTGCCAAGTTTCTATTACACAAAGTTCTGATTTCCGGTCCGACCGAAAATGGTGAATCGGTGTCACCGAGTGTGGTAAATCCGACCATTGGTCACCTTGTCGGTGCAACCGAGATTTCTATATCGGTCTCACCGAGTTTAAAAGGTTGCTAACTTTAAGTCACTTCGGTACCACCGATATTTACACATTGGTGTCACCGAGTTTGACTTATTGTGTGTAACGATTAGATTTTTGGAGATGCCTATATATACCCCTCCACCACCACCTACTCGAAAGAGAAGCACTCAGAACTATTCCATACCTATCCTACTCAGATTTCTGAGAGAGAACCACCTACCCTTCTGTTGAGATCAAGATATTCCACTCCTACCATATGTGTCATGGTTTTTTCATGACAGATGTCCGGGTGAACGAACTTAAGTTCGGGGCGGTCGCGACGATTTGGCGGCTTGAGAGGGGTTGGTCGGAATCGAGAGACGCGTAGTTTACCCAGGTTCGGCCCCTCCGATGGAGGTAAAAGCCTACGTCCTGCTTGTCTGGTATTGATGATCAAGAAGAGCTCTCGGTTACAAGGGTGTTGTCTTGCTACCTCTAATCACGAGGCCCTCTAATCTGTCTAAACTTGTGGACTTGTCTCTCTAGGGGTGATCTACCCCTCCTTATATAAGTGGAGAGGGTAGGTTTACAAATAGTGTCCTACTAGGAGTAGGATTAGGATTAGTCTCTCTAGAATCCTATTCTGGGTCTTGTTTCCTTCGGGAGGGAGTCTTTCTATCTTTGGTCCTTCTCTTGTGAGCCGCCTGGCGCCTGCTTACACGCCGGGTCTTGGGCCTGGTCGTCCTGCAACCCGCCTGCCGGGTCACCAATAAAACGCCAAGTCTTTACCGGGTCTCATGTAAGTCGCCAGGCCGGGTCATGCTTCTGGCCGGGTCTTACCACGGGGTATATCCCCGACATTATCCCCCAGGTTAGCTTGAATTTATTCATGCTAACTTCCTGAAATAAGAATAATAAATATGTTAAGTGTCCGGCTTGCTCCTTTGGCCGGCTTATAAAGTGGCTCCTCAGGAATCCGGGTCTTTCTGCATATGAATGAGTCATCTTGAGAATCGTCTTGGTTGTCAGTGTCCTTTTGAAAAAAATATTGGGAATAGAATACCCATATGCCATTGAGTCGGCTTCCAATACTTTGGCTTAATGAAAATCTTGAAAACAAGAATTCCTCATTACATAGATCCGGACTTCCATTGTCGTGAAACAGGGCGGCTTAAATAAACTCTGGTGGGTTATGACCTTCTGATAACGCCGGGTTATGAATGTTGGTGATGCCGGGTCTAAAAACTAAACTCCATAATTAACATCTTGAAAATGTTCCTCAAAGTTTTTGATATGTCCATATTACCTATAGCTCCCAAGCTCCGAGATTATCCATGATAACTTGGTGCTTTGCAATAATATTTTGGACTGTGTAGCCCCCAAGTGTTGGGTTGTCTTGCCTGCAGCAGCCTGAGACTTATAACTGTCTTATACCTTTTGAAACTTCAGCAGGTGTAGCCCCCAAGGGCTAGCTCATCGGAATGTGATGCCTCGAGTCTTCAATTTGAACCATATAATCTGTTTGAATAGCTGAATACTGTAGCCCCCAAGTGTCGGGTCGCACGCCTGCGGCGACTTGAGACTTTAGAAAATTTGATCTAAGCGGTGTTAGGACTTGACGGTGTGCGCCAACTGTCGGGTCAGTAAGAATTACTGGGCTGGGACTTAGAAAAATATAGAAAGGCCGGCTCATCTCCTTGAAATAATAGGGTTTTGCCGACAATGTAATGATTTAAAAAACCGGCTTGGATTAGCCCCCAAGCGCCGTGGTGCGTGCTTGCAGCGACATGGGACTTTGCATAATTGATATAAACTATGCTTGAATAGTGTAGCCCCCAAGTGTCGTGTCGTCTGCCTGCGGCGACTCGGTACTATGCAAAAATAATATGACTCGCCACAATTTGTTGAATGAATCCTTGACCGTGGTTGTAATATAACCTAGAATGAATATCCTGAAATAATTCATTTGTCTTTGACAAGAAATCCCTGCTCGTGGTTGCGGCGCCACCCGGCAAATATATGTTGGAGAAATCCATGAGTGTTGTAGATTACTACAGAGCACATTTGAAGAAACACGAGAACCGGCCAATTAGATGACACGGCATTATATCCGACAGGGTGGCTGTTGAAAAATAATAAATTCTCCGAGTTGGCTTGAATACCCAATCATTTAGTGCTGGTTATGATAAACCATGAAGATCCAGCCAGGTTGACTATTAAAGATCCATTTGCTCTTGCAGAAGTTTTTCATCATACTTAACAGCGGCTCATCTTAAGAGATAAGACCTGCAAAAACAAATAAGAAAGAATATATTCTGCATTGTTGTAAGGGCGTCTTAAAAAAGCACAATCCGGAGATGTTATATATTTCCTGATTTGTTTTTTGAATTTTTTTTGAACAATTCATGTGCTGGTTCTACTGGGTTGACCCGCCACTTAAAACTCCATAGCAGTATAGGGTCTCCGTGGAGATTGGCCGTCAATTTCTTTGAGCGGCTCAGGGTCTCTAAGCGAGATTAACTGAAAGGAAGTGTGACATCCCATAAGAGACACGGCAGGGCATGAGCACCCTGATAGCCCATAAACTGCCTCTCACGTGACATAAATCCATCGTCTTAACCTTAAACAGTACAGGGTCCTTGAAGGATTAACTGTCTAAGAGTACGAACATGCGACATAGTAGAGAGTCGACAATAGAGGAGAGTTTATCCTTGATTTCCGTAAGCCGGACCTCTCGTGACAAGAGTCGCCGTTTTAACCTTAACCAGTACAGGGTCTCTATGGAGATTGGCCGTCAATTTCTTTGAGCCGGCTCAGGGTCTCTAGGCGAGATTAACTGGTAAGGGTTCGACAGGTCACCTAGCGGAGCAACATCAGCTTACAGGAAGGTTTAACCCTGTTTGGTTTAAGAGCCGATCAAGAGGGTGTGTAAGCTAAACTCGGTCGGTTGGAAGCCTCCAAATGACCTTTGTTGACGGAGTCAATTGTTTGGCTTAAGAGCCGACCGATAGGGTGTGATAAGCTAAACCCAGCGGGTTGGAAGCCCCCTAGACGATCATGTTGACGGAGTCAACTATTTGGCTTGAGAGCCGACCGATAGGGTGTGATAAGCTACACCCGGTGGGTGGGAAGCCTCCTCGACGATCATGTTGACGGAGTCAACTTTTTGCATCATCTTGTAAGTCGCCATCTTGTAATGAGGAAAACAGCAGAAGCCTCCAAGTGACTTTATGATGATCCAATGAATCCGGGCACCCATATTTGAATGGTGCATCACGACGGCTCATCCTCTCGGGCAAATTTTAATCTTCCGCCAATAATGTAATAGCCCCCAGGATTGGGTTTTCTAAACACCGGGGTTCTCTTGAAAAATGACCAAATGTGTCTCGGCATGTCTGTAGACCCCGAGTTTTAAGTTGACTCGAAGAGGCGGCTTGAGAATCCCCACTGAAAGTTGAGGCTCGCCGTGGCGGGTTATAGAAGATCCCGTATGATTTGTTTAAATAATCCGGTCAATGACTCATCCCAGCTGGTTGTTGAAATGAACCAAACTGTAATGACGGCGACTTGCGCCTGTCCGTTGGGCGGCTCGTATCGATGAGCACTGCATCGATATGTTGATGTATATCAAACTGTGGGTGGCGTCTTGTCCGCATCCGTTGGGCGGCTCATACAGGCGAGCACTGCACCGATATGTTGATGTAGATAAGACCGCAAGGCGGCCACTCATAAGCGTCCGTTGGGCGGCTCGTACATGCGAGCACTACATTCATATGTTGATGTAGATAAGATCGCAGGGCGGCGTCTTGCGCGCGTCCATCGGGCGGTCTGTATGCATAGCTCCAGTGTGTTTGATGTAAATATTGAAGTCAGTTGCGGCGTTGTAAGCCGGTGATGTTGTGAAATACGCCACGACGTTATAAGCCGGTGCGGCCGCGAGAGACAGCCGCGACATTGTAAGCCGGTGCAATCGCGAGAGATGGTCGCAGTGTTGTAAGCCGGCACAGTCGATGAGTCACCCATGGTGTCTATAAACCGGCGAGGACATGCGGGTCTTTTGCGGCATTGTTGATGTAGACGTAGAAGTCAGCCGCGACATTCGAAGACGGTGCGGTTGCGAGAGACGGCCACGGCGCTGTAAGCCGGCGCGGTCGCGAGAGACGTCCGCGGCATTGTAGGCCGGCACAAACGAAGAGTCGCCCGTGGCGTTGGAAACCGGCAAGGACGGCGAGTCGCCGTGACGTTGATTGTCACGAACTCCATCACCTTCGTAGTGAATAATTCTCCTGCATAAAAAATATTGCAGGCAAAGTAATTGTTCTCAAAGGAAATAATATGTATAGATAAAATAAATAGGTTGGATAGCACCTGATATTTTTTTTCACCAGATGACCGCGTATGCTGGTATTGGATAATGCTGGACATATTCAGATGAAAATAATATAGCAGATGTATGTCTAACTTCAATTGATCTGATGCAGCGTCAACGCACACATAGTCTTCTTTTGTCTTTCGTCTCGCTTTTTTCTTTTTTTCAAAAGGCCAGAGTCATATCCAAGCTGAGAAACTACTCCCCATTATTTGCACGTGCTAGTAGCACCTTTTTTTTTACAGATCCGGACATCTAGGTATTTTCTGTGTCCCAATCATACGACCAATGGGACGACAGACATATCTGTAGACGAAACAGCGCCGCAGTCCTTTTTGGTCTCAAACATATTTGTCGTATTGTTCATTGTTCCTCTCGCGATGGTTGTATTCGGTCCGTTGGTTACCATTGTCAATGATTTGCTATCTCCTTGAAAGCACGTACTTATACATTGCAAAGTAGCAGTATCCTGGCATCAAAAGATGCGTGTCTCCACTGATTTGGAGACCGGCTGCAATATCTTGATGCTTCTCTCTCTTCTTTTATAAGTCAACCTTACTGCTAATCATGGCAGCACATGCACGGGGGCTTGGACGGCTTGATGCCTTAGCCCTTGACGCTCCTTTTTCTCTTTCCTTGCTAACCCACGTATAGAGCAGATTTCTTTGTTTCTTTGTTTTCTCGGTATCCATCTTCATGTCAATTGCGGCCGGCTTGCTAACCCACGTATTTTCTTTGTTTTCTCGGTATCCGTCTTCATGTCAATTGCGTCCGGCTTGCTAACCCACGTATGAAGCACCTCCTTATGTACAGATTTGCTCAGTAATGCTTCGTAAAATAGTACTTAGTCCGAACAGGTTCTCCTGGGAGTTTGTGCTTGTATGTGGTGATGTACTGGCCCAGGCGGGTTGGTCTTTTTCTTTTCTTTCGGATGGATTTGACGCGAAGGCCGCGCACAGCAGCTGCAACTTCCATGAATCGGACAACAGTACAGCAGCATCACGATTAGATACTGGACACATTACTCCTCGGGACTCAATGCGCCTCGGTTGTGCGTGGTGGTTATGAATCAACACAACTCCAAATTCATGTCGGTCTCCGTGATGGAAAAACGATCGGTCCAATCGCCAAAGGACTCATGCTGGCGGCGCCTGCAACCCTAATTTCTTTCGATCTTAATCACGTATCTGTCGTTCCGACTACTCGATCCCTGTGAAAGATTCCTCCAAGAACTCAACACCACCGTATGCTGGCCCCACTGTTGGCGCCAACTATCGTGATTTTGTCACGACAGATGTCCGGTGAACGGACTTAAGTTCGGGGTGATCGCGACGATGTGGCGCCTTGAGAGGGGTTGGTCGGAATCAAGAGACGCGTAGTTTATCCAGGTTCAGCCCATCCGATGGAGGTAAAAGCTTAACTCCTGCTTGTCTGGTATTGACGATCAAGAAGAGCTCTCGGTTACAAGGGTGTTGTCTTGCTACCTCTAATCACGAGGGCCTCTAATCTGTCTAAACTTGTGGACTTGTCTCTCTAGGGGTGCTCTACCCCTCCTTATATAAGTGAAGAGGGTAGGTTTACAAATAGAGTCCTACTAGGAGTAGGAGTAGGACTAGTCTCTCTAGAATCCTGTTCCGGGTCTTGTTTCCTTCGGAAGGGAGTCGTTCTCTCTTTGGTCCTTCTCTTGTGAGCCGCTTGGCGCCGTCTTACACGTCGGGTCTTGGGCCTGGTCGTCTTGCAACCCGCCTGCCGGGTCACCAATAAAACGCCAAGTCTTTACCGGGTCTCATGTAAGTCGCCAGGCCGGGTCATGCTTCCGTCCAGGTCTTACCGCGTGGTATATCCCCGACAACATGGACCTTGATTTCTAGCCTCCTCAAGTTTCTTTCCACAATCCCATCTCTTCTAACAAGTCAAATCTGTGAGAGAGTGATTGTGTGTTGAGGAGTCTATCATCTTAAAGCACAAGAGCAAGGAGTTCATCGTCATTACCGAGCCTATTACCTTTTGAAGGGTGGTGCCTTCTAGATTGGTTAGGTGTCGCTTGGGAGCCTCCTACTTCGTGTTGTGGAGTGAACCAAGAAGTTTGTAAGTGCAAGGAGATCTCCTACTTCATGCAGATATACCCATAGTGAGGCTAGTCCTTCGTGGACGGAAGCCGCATGGAATAGTCAATGTTGCTTCTTTTGGAACCCTCTGTGGGTAGAGCCCTCCATGGACTCTCGCGACCGTTACCCTCCGTGGGTTGAAGACTCCTTGAAAGTAGACGTACGATAGCACCACCTATCGGAACCATGGGAAAAAAACCATCGTGTCATCACTTGTGTTTGCTTTCCTACCTCTCTATTTACTTACATGTGCAATGTCTTTACTTTTCGCTGCTACACTCTTAGATATGCATGTGTAGGATGTTACTTCATATGCTATAAATGTCATAAATGCCAAGAATTAAAATTGAGAAAAAGACAAAACTTTTAATTGGTCAAGTAGTCTAATCACCCCCCTCTAGACCTACTTTCGATCCTACAAGAGGTATCAGAGCATTGGTCTCCATTACATTGGTTTCACAACCTAGGAGAAGTATGGCATCTAGTGAGGGAATTATCACCGTAGAGGTCCGTACTTTGATGGCACAAATTTTGCTAGTTGGAAGCACAAAATGAAAATGCATTTGCTTGGTCATAACCCCGCCGTTTGGGCTGTTGTTCGTGTTGCCTTGCAAGGTGGATTCTTTGCGGAAGGAAAGGAACCGGATCGTGAAGCGACTGCAGATGAATTGAAGATGTTGCAACTCAATGCTCAAGCATGTGACATTCTCTTCAACTGCCTATGCCCCAAAGAATTCAACAAAATCTGCCGTCTTGAACACGCAAAAGAGATTTGGGATACTTTGGTTGATATGCTCTAAGGAACTAAGTCCGTGAGAGAATCCAAGTTAGATGTTCTTCAAGGTCAGCTTGACAAGTTCAACATGAAGGATGGTGAAGGAGTCACTGAGATGTACTCTAGGCTAGCTCTCATCACCAGTGAGATTGCCGGCTTAGGAAGCAAAGAAATGACAGACAAATTCATCATCAAGAAGATACTTCAAGCTTTGGATGATCGATATGACACCATGTGCACTTTGATCCAAATGATGCCCAACTACAAAAATCTCAAACCAATAGAAGTGATTGGTAGAATTGTTGCTCATGAGATGACACTCAAAGACAAGGAAGAACCTCACCACAAGTCTAGCGGTGCTTACAAAGCCACAAGTGATGATCCCGCTACCTCAAGCGACTAACTTGTCACAAATGAAGAGATAAGCCTCATGGTCAAGAAATTCAACAAGTTCTACAAGAACAGAAGCAAAGATCGAAGCTCCAACTCAAGATATAAAGAGAAGTGTTCGTCAAGTCGTGACTGAAACTGCTACAACTGTGGGAAGCCCGGACACTAATCCAATGAGTGCTCTATACCCTACAAACAAAGATAAGAGTCACCAAGAAGACGAAGCTCAAAAGATGATTCACCTCATAGAGAGAGAACGAGTACAAATGATCATTATGAACAAAGACCCTCAAGGAGAAGTAGGGACTCGGAGAAGAAGGACAAGCACACCAATAGCTACTTAAGAAGGAAGCATCAAGCTCATGTTGGTGAATGGGTTTCCGTCTCTGACTTCGACAACCACTCCGAGAGAAGCTATCACTCCAACTCCGACTATAGTCAAGATGATGGTGTTGCCGGAATTGCACTAGTGACAACCAACTCCTATGATCTATTTGATTCACCAAATTAAGGAGGTGGAAGTTGCTTCAGGGCTGAAGGCCCCAAGGTATCACACCCCGAATATCTTGATTTCAATAGTGATGAAGATGATTTGCTTTGTGATGATGACTTGCTGTGTGATAAAACTAGTGATATTAATCATAATGAACATGATATTTCTCATGCTAGTCAAGATAAGTCAATTGATGATGATAATATCAAAATAGAAGAACTAACTAAATAACTTAAAACTCTTAAGTTAGCTCATGAATCCACTCTTGAAGATCATAGAGAGATTGTAAGAACTCATGAGAAGCTACGCTTCGAGAAGCTCAATTTGGAGCAAGAACATGAATTTCTTAAAGCTATCAATGACGATCTTCAAAAGAAGACTTCCTGTTATCTTGCCAAACGACTACTCTTGTCTACATTCACGCCACAAGTTAAATCTAAGCAAACTAGTAACAAAGGCAAGAAAGGTTCTTATTACAGTAGCAATAATAAAAATGCTAAAACCAATGATGTTGTTCCTAGTAGTTCTATTGATTCCACTAATGATGATTCTCTTAGCCAAGTTACACTTGAGCAAGAAAATGCTTTATTGAAAGGAATTATATAGAAATGTATCTACAAGAGTCTTGAAGGGTACAAACAATTTGATGAGATTGTACGCAAGCATGGAGGATACCGGAGGAATCATGGTGTTTGCTACTTCAACGCAAACGTAGTTAAATGGGAAGAAGGTCAATATCCCAAGCCCAAGTTTGTTCCTCGGAATGAGAAGTATGAAAATACTCTTCCCAAAGGGACAAACACTCAAGATGACCTTCCACCACAGGACACCAAGCTCAAGGGCAAGAACAAGCTTCAAGGGGACTTTGACTCATATGAAGATGAATCCCAAGCTTTGGTGAAGTGCGTTCCCAAGGCTACTACAAGCTCAACTTCTACAAGTGCTACTTCAACACCAAGGATCCCCATCAACTTGATGTGGGTTCCCAAGAAGATGATGAACTAGAGAGTTCTTGAGGGGTGACTCCTCCAATGAAATTCACTCATATTCATTATTGGCAAGGACTATTTACAATCAACATCAAATTGATGCAATAGTTTAAGGAGTCACACATTACCTCAAAGGTAAGCAAGGGACAAGGTAATCGACAAATCAATGGACATCATGACATATACTTTGCACTCCATGTCCATAGATATCCTTGTATTTGTCTCTTTTGTGTTGGGACTAACCCATGTAGGTGAGAAGAGTAAGGAAACAACAAGGATGCTCCCAACTCTTGGTGATCTTCATCAACCTTTAGCATCCACCACTACCTCACCAACATGAAGTCTTCATCGACAAAACCCAAGGTTAGTTTATCCCTCTTATGGGGGGATGTCACATAAAGGGGAGCTTCACTCTAAGAATTGAGTCAAAGCATCTCTTAGTATGTGACAACATTAAATGCTTTATGTAAAAGTGGTAATCCCACTTGTGCTTAAACGATGAGTATGACCTGTGATCAAGTATTCTTACTTGGCTCCTAAGTCAAATACTCACATATAGATGACTTCGTCATCGCCCAAGTGCTGGTTAGATGCTAGAGTGTTTGTGCATGTTTGCCATGATTTCATTTGACATCTTATTGTGTGAGAATGTTGGTCTGCATTTATTTACTCATTCGAGGATATCCAATTGTTGCTATTTGGCTTTTGATTTATCTTTTGCCAATTGGATATACAAGAATGCCTAGGACCATGATACATCCATTTTGCATCATACTTTTATATTGATATTTATCATATTATGAGCTGTTATTACACATTATGGTACAATACTTATGCCTTTTTCTCTCTTATTTTACAAGGTTTACATGAAGAAGGAGAATGCCGGCAGCTGGAATTCTGGGCTGGAAAAGGAGCAAGTTTGAGATGTCTATTCTGCACAACTCCAAAAGCCGTGAAAATCAGCGAGGAATTATTTTGGAATATATATAAAATACTGGGCGGAAGAAATACCAGAGGGGAGCCACCTGGAGGCCACGAGCCTGCCAGGCGCGCCCCACCCCCTAGGTGCGCCTGGGGGTCTTGTGGGCCCCCTGTAGCCCCTTTGGCCCCCATCTTCTTCTATATGAAGGGTTTCATCCCAGAAAAAATCACGGAAGAGCTTTCGGGAAGAAACGTCGACGCCACGAGGCGGAACTTGAGCAGAACCAATCTAGAGCTCCGGCAGGGCCGTCGTGCCGGGGAAACTTCTCTCCCGGAGGGGGAAATCGTCGCCATCGTCATCACCAACACTCCTCTCATCGGAGGGGACTCATCTCCATCAACATCTTCATCAGCACACTCTCATCTCCAAACCCTAGTTCATCTCTTGTATCCAAGCTCCGTCTCGCGACTCCGATTGGCACTCGTAAGGTTGCTAGTAGTGTTAATTGCTTCTTGTAGTTGATGCTAGTGGGTTTACTTGGTGGAAGATCATATGTTCAGATCCTTAATGCTATTCGATATCTCTCTGATCATGAACATAATTATGCTTTGTGCGTAGTTACGTTTGTTCCCGAGGACACGGGATAAGTCTTGTTACTAGTAGTCATGTGAATTTGGTATTCGTTCAATATTTTGATGCGTTGTATGTTGTCTCTCCTCTAGTGGTGTTGTGTGAATGTCGACTACATGACACTTTACCATTATTTGGGCCTACAGGAAGGCATTGGGAAGTAATAAGTAGATGATGGGTTGCTAGAGTGACAGAAGCTTAAACCCTAGTTTATGCGTTGCTTCGTAAGGGGCTGATTTGGATCCACTAGTTTAATGCTATGGTTAGACTTTGTCTTAATTCTTCTTTCGTAGTTGCAGATGCTTGCGAGAGGGGTTAATCATAAGTGTGATGTTTGTCCAAGTAAGGACAGCACCCAACCACCGGTCCACCCACATATCAAACTATCAAAGTAGCGAACGCGAATCATATGAACATGATGAAAACTAGCTTGACAATAATTCCCATGTGTCCTCGAGAGTGCTTTACCTTAATTAAGAGTTCGTTCAGGCTTGTCTCTTGCTACAAAAGGGATTGGGCCATATTGCTGCACCTTTGTTACTATTGTTACTTGCTACCCATTACAAATTATCTTATCACACAACTATTTGTTACTGACAATTTCAGTGCTTGCAGAGAATACCTTACTGAAAACTGTTGGGAAACATTGCATGGGAAACAAAAAAGTTCCTACTCACACGCAGATCAATCCATGGTGATTAGGATACACGAGAGGGAGAGTGGATCTACGTACCCTTGTAGATCGCTAACCGGGAAGCGTTAAGTAACGCGGTTGTTGTAGTCGAACATCTTCGTGATCCAAATTGCCATGCGTCCCGTGATCCAATCACAATCCGTCTCGCGATCTAATCACGATACGTCCCACGAACTTGATCACGATCCATCCCACGAACTTGATCACGATCCTTCCGATCTAGCGCCGAACGGACGGCACCTCCACGTTCAGCACACGTACAGCTTGATGACGATCTCCGTCGTCTTGATCCAGCAAGAGAGAGCGGAGAGGTAGAAGAGTTCTCCGGTAGAGTGACGGTGATCCGGCGATGGTGGTGGAGCAATTCCAGCAGGGCTTCTCCTAAGCACTGCAGAAATCCGATCTAGAGGAGAAACTATGCACTGGAGGAACCGGTAGCACGTGGCTGAAAAACTAGTGCAAAACCCTAGAAATCCACCAGTATATATAGGAGGAGAGAAGGAGAGGAGGCATCCTTGGCTTCCAAGCCAAGGCTGGTTCGGCTGAAGGAGGTCGAGCAGGTGGAGTCCACCTCCAATCCTAGTAGGACTAGGATTCACCCTTTTTAGCCTTTTTCCACCTTTTCCTATTGGGTTTTCTTCTCTAGCCACATGGGCCTTGTGTGGGAGTTTCCACCAGCTCACTAAGGGATGATATTCACTCTCTCACATCCCATGAAGCCTCTTGGGTCGAAATAACCCTCCTGCAGGTTTCCCAGTACACTATCGGCACTCCCGGTACAGTACCGACAAGCCAAGAACTTTTCCGGCGACCAAAACAGGACTTCCTATATATGAATCTTTACCTCCGGACCATTCCGGAGCTCCTCATGACATTCGAGATCTCATCCGGGACTTCTAAAAAACTTCGGTCACCACCATACACAACTCTATACTACCGAAACGTCACCAAACCTTCAGTGTGAAGACTCTGCGGGTTCGAGAACTATATAGACATGACCGAGACACCTCTACGGTAAATAACCAATGGCGGGACCTGGATGTCCACATTGGTTCCTACATATTCTACGAAGATCTTTATCGGTTGAACCTCTATATCAAGGATTCAGTTAATCCCGTATGATGTTCCCTTTGTTCTTCGGTATGTTACTTGCCCGAGATTCGATCATCGGTATCTCCATACCTAGTTCAACCTTGTTACTGGCAAGTCTCTTTAGTCGTTCCGTAATACAACATCCCATGACTAACACTTTGCCACATTGCTTGCAAGGCTTGTTGTGATGTTGTATTACCGAGTGGGCCCTGAAATACCTCTCCGTCACACGGAGTAACAAATCCTAGTCTTGATCCATGCCAACTCAACAGACACCCTCAGAGATACCTGTAGAGCATCTTTATAGTCACCCAGTTATGTTGTGACGTTTGATACACACAAGGCACTCTTCTGATATCCGTGAGTTGCATGATCTCATGGTCATAGGAACACATACTTGACATGCAGAAAACAGTAGCAATAAACTGACACGATCATATGCTACATTTGTAGTTTGGGTCTTGTCCATCACATCATTCTCCTAGTGATGTGATCCCGTTATCAAATGAACTCTCATGTCAATGGCTAGGAAACCTTGACCATCTTTGATCAACGAGCTAGTTCACTAGAGGCGTACTAGGGACAGTGTGTTGTCTATTTACCCACACATGTAATGTGTTTCCAATCAATACAATTATAGCACTGATAATAAATGATTATCATGAACAAGGAAATATAATAATAAACACTTTATTTATTGCCTCTAGGGCATATTTCCAACAGTCTCCCACTTGCACTAGAGTCAATAATCTAGTTCACATCACTATGTGATTTACATGGTAATGAATCGAAAACCCATGCAGTTTTGGTGTTGATCATGTTTAGTCCTTGGAAGAGGTTTAGTCAACGGGTCTTCTACATTCAGATCTGTGTGCACTTTGCAAATATTTATGTCTTTCTCCTCGATGTAATACCGGATGGAGTTGAAGCGTCGCTTTATGTGTCTGGTCCTCTTGTGAAACCTTGGTTCCTTGGCTAGAGCAATGGAACCAGTGTTGTCATAGAACAGGTTCATTAGATTCAGTGCACTAGGACTACTCCAAGATCTGTCATGAACTGCTTCATCCAGACACCTTCCTTTGCTGCCTCCGAGGCCGTGATGTACTCCGCTTCGCACGTAGAATCATCTACCACGCTTTGCTTGGAACTGCACCAGCTTACCGCTCCCCCGTTAAGAATAAAATATGTATCCCGTTTACAACTTAGAGTCGTCCGGATCAGTACCAAAGCTTGCATCGACGTAACCCTTTACGATAAGCTCTTCATCACCTCCATAAACGAGAAACATTTCCTTAGTCCTTTTCAGGTACTTAAGGATATTCTTGACCGCTTGCCAGTGCTCCATTCCAGGATCACTTTGAAACCTTCCGGCCGTACTTATGGCAAGGCTAACATCGGGTCTTGTGCAAAGCATTGCATACATGATAGAGCCTATGGATGAAGCATAGGGGATGACACTCATCTTTTCTCTATCTTCTGCAATCACTGGGCATTGAGTCTTACTCAACTTCACACCTTGTAACACAGGCAAGAACCCCTTCTTGGACTGATCCATTTTGAACTTCTTCAAAACTTTATCAAGGTATGTGCTCTGTGAAAGTTCTATTAAGCATTTTGATATATCTCTATAGATCTTAATGCCTAATATGTAAGCAGCTTCTCCTAGGTCCTTCATTGAAAAACTCTTGTTCAAATATTCCTTCATGCTTTCCAGCATTTCTACATTGTTTCCAATCAGCAATATGTCATCCACATATAATATTAGAAACACTATAGAGTTCCCACTCACTTTCTTGTAAATACAAGCTTCTCCATCAACTTGTATAAACTCAAACGCTTTGATCACCTCATCAAAGCGCTTATTCCAACTCCGAGATGCTTGCACCAATCCATAAATGGATCGCTGGAGTTTTCAAACTTTGTCAGCATTCTCTGGATCGACAAAACCTTTGGGTTGCATCATATACAACTCTTCCTCAAGGAAACCATTGAGGAACACCGTTTTGACATCCATCTGCCGAATTTCATAGTCGAAATAAGTAGCTATTGCCAACATGATTCTGACAGACTTAAGCATCGCTACTGGTGAGAATGTCTCACCGTAGTCAACTCCTTGAACTTGTGAAAAACCCTTTGCCACAAGTCAAGCTTTATAGACAGTGATATTACCGTCCGCGTTTGTCTTCTTCTTAAAGATCCATTTGTTCTGAATGGCCTTTCGCCCTTCAGGTAATACCTCCAAAGTCCATACTTTGTTTTCATACATGGATCCCATCTCGGATTTCATGGCCTTTAACCATTTCTCGGAATCCGGGCCTATCATTGCTCCTCCATAGCTCGTAGGTTCATTGTTGTCTAACAACATGACCTCCAAGACAGGGTTGTTGTACCACTCAGGAGTAGTACGCGCCCTTCTCGACCTACGAGGTTCAATAGTAGCTTGATCTGAAGCTTCATGATCATCATCATCAACTTCCTCTTCTACCATCGTAGGTTCCACAGAAACATGTTTCTGCGCTGCGCTACTATCTGGTTGAAGTAAAGGTTCAATAACCTCATCAAGCTCTATTTTCCTCCCACTCAATTCTTTTGAGAGAAACTCTTTCTCAAGAAATGTTCCGTTCTTAGCGACAAACACTTTGCCTTCGGATCTGAGATAGAAGGTATAACCGACTGTCTCTTTCGGGTATCCTATGAAGACGCATTTCTCCGCTTTGGGTTCCATCTTTTCAGGCTGAAGCTTTTTGACATAAGCACCACATCCCCAAACTTTAAGAAACGACAACTTTGGCCTTTTGCGAAACTATAATTCATATGGCGTCGTCTCAACGGATTTCGACGGTGCCCTATTTAAAGTGAATGTAACTGTCTCTAATGCATAACCCCAAAACGATAGTGGCAAATCAGCAAGAGACATCATAGAACGCACCATATCTAATAAGGTTCGATTACGACGTTCGGACACACCATTATGCTGTGGTGTTCCGGGCGGTGTCAACCGTCATACAATTCCACATTGTCTTAAGTGACTGCCAAACTCATAACTCAGATATTCACCTCCTCGATCAGATTGCAGGAACTTAATTTTCTTGTTACGATGATTCTCAACTTCACTCTGAAATTGCTTGAACTTTTCAAGCGTTTCAGACTTGTGTTTCATTAAGTAAATATACCCATATCCACTTAAGTCATCAGTGAAGGTGAGAAAATAACGATATCCATCGCACACTGCTACATTCATTGGACCGCACACATCAGAATGTATGATTTCCAATAAGTCACTTGCCCGTTCCATTGTTCCAGAGAACAGCGTTTTAGTCATCTTGCCCATGAGGCATGGTTCACATGTGTCAAGTGATTCAAAATCAAGTGACTCCAAAAGTCCATCAGCATGGAGCTTCCTCATCATTTTACACCAATATGACCTAAACGGCAATGCCACAAGAAAGTGGTGCTATCATTATCAACTCTACATCTTTTGGCATCAATGTTATGAACATGTGTGTCATCACTATCAAGATTCAATATGAATAAACCCCTAACGTTGGGTGCATGACCATAAAAGATATTACTCATATAAATAGAACAACCTTTATTCTCTGATTTAAATGAGTAACCGTCTCGCAATAAACAAGATCCAGTTATAATGTTCATGCTTAACGCAGGCACTAAATAACAATTATTCAGGTTCATCACTAATCCCGATGGTAATCGAAGAGAGAACGTGCCGACGGCGATCACATCAACCTTGGAACCATTTCCCACGCGCGTCGTCACTTCGTCCTTCGCTAGCCTTCGTTTATTCTGTAGTTCCTGCTTTGAGTTGCAAATGTGAGCAACCAAACCGGTATCAAATACCCAGGCTCTACTACGAGATCTAGTAAGGTACACATCAATAACATGTATATCATATATACATTGTTTGTCGTTGGCCGCCTTCTTGTCAGCCAGGTACTTGGGGCAGTTCAGCTTCCAGAGACCAGTTCCTTTGCCATGAAAGCACTCAGTTTCTGGCTTAGGTCCATGCTTAGGATTCTTTGTAGGAGTAGCAACTGCTTTGCCATCCTTCTTGGCTTTACCCTTCTTGCCTTTGCCCTTGCCATTTTTCTTGAAACTAGTGGTTTTATTGACCATCAACACTTGATGTTCCTTCTGGATTTCAGACTTAGTGACTTTCAGCATCGCAAACAGCTCGACGACTGACTTGTTCATCCCGTGCATGTTATAGTTCATTACAAAGCTCTTGTAACTAGGTGGCAGTGATTGAAGAACTCTGTCAGTGATTGCCTCTGGCGGAAGGGTAATTCCCAACTCCGCTAGACAATTTGAATACCCAGACATTCTGAGTATGTGCTCACTGATAGACCCGTTTGTTGGAAATATGCCCTAGAGGAAATAAATAAATTAGTTATTATCATATTTACTTGTTCATGAGAATTGTTCATTATCCATGCTATAATTGTATTGATCGGAGACTTAGATGCATGTGTGGATACGTAGAATAAACCATGTCCCTAGTATGCCTCTAATAGACTAGCTCGTTGATCAAAAGATGGTTAAGGTTTCCTAGCCATGGACATGAGATGTCATTTGATAATGGGATCACATCATTAGGAGAACGATGTGATGGACAAGGCCCAAACTACAAATGTAGCATATGATCGTGTCAGTTTATTGCTACTGTTTTCTGCATGTCAAGTATGTGTTCCTATGACCATGAGATCATGCAACTCACGGACATCGGAGGAGTGCCTTGTGTGTATCAAATGTTGCAACGTAACTGGGTGACTATAAAGGTGCTCTACAGGTATCTTTGAGGGTGTCTGTTGAATTGACATGCATCAAGACTAGGATTTGTTACTCCGTGTGACGGAGAGGTATCTCGGGCCCACTCGGTAATACAACATCACAATGAGCCTTGCAAGCAATGTGACTAATTGTTAGTTGAGGGATCTTGTATTACGGAATGAGTAAAGGGACTTGCTAGTAATGAGATTGAACTAGGTATGGAGATACCGACGATCGAATCTCGGGCAAGTAACATATCGAAGAACAAAGGGAACATCATACGGGACTAACTGAATCCTTTACATAGAGGTTGGACCGATAAAGATCTTCGTAGAATATGTAGGAACCAATGTGGAAATCCAGGTCCTGCCATTGGTTATTGACCGTAGAGGTGTCTCGGTCATGTCTACATAGTTCTCGAACCCGCAGGGTCTGTACACTTAAGGTTTGGTGACGTTTCGATAGTATAGAGTTATATATGGTGGTGACCGAAGGTTGTTCGGATTCCCGGATGAGATCCCGGAAGTCACGAGGAGCTCCGGAATGGTCCGGAGGTAAAGATTCATATATAGTAAGTCCCAATTTGGTTGCCGGAAAAGTTTCGGGCTCATCGGTAGTGTACCGGGAGTGCCGGTAGTGTACTGGGAGACCTCCGGGAGGGGTATTTCGACCCTAGAGGGTCCATGGTCTGTGGGAGAATAATAACCAGCCCTTAGTGGGCTGCTGTAATAGCCACAAAAGGCCCATGGAGCCAGGAGGAAAAAGGCCTATAGAAAAAGGTGGGAAAAAGGCAAAAAGTAAGAGTCCTACTCCTACTAGGAGTGGAGGAGGAGTAGGACTCCTCCTCTCTTGCTTCGGCCGACTCCAAGAGTGGTTGAGCCCTGCGCCAGCCCTCCTCCTCCTATCCTCCTATATATATGAGTGGAACTAGGGTTTTTACACAAGGATTTTCAGCCACGTCTAAACCCTACTTCTAGATCAAGCTCCTCTAGACTAGATAGTTTTCGTAGTGCTTAGGCGAAGCCCTGCCGGAATAGCTCCACCACCATCATCGGAGCGCCATCATGCTGCCGGAGAACTCTTCTACCTCTCCTCCCCTCTTGCTGGATCGAGAAGGCGGAGATCGTCATCAAGCTGTACGTGTGCTGAACGCGGAGGTGTCGTCCGTTCGGTACTAGATCGGAAGGACCGTGATCAAGGCCACGAGACGATTCGTGATGAGATCGTGGGACGGATCATGATGAGATCGCGGGACGGATCATGATGAGATCGTGGGACGGATCGTGGTGAGTTCACGGGACGGATCGTGATTGGATCGCGGGACGGATCGTGATGAGATCGCGGGACACTCAGCGATTTGGATCGCGAAGATGTTTGACTACACCAACCGCATTTCTTAACGCTTCCCACTTAGCGATCTACAATGGTATGTAGATCCACTCTCCCTCTCGTAGATGCTCATCACCATGGATAGATCTGCGTGTGCGTAGGAATTTTTTTATTTCCCATGCGACGTTCCCCAACACCGTTCTCCTCCATCTTGCAACCATAGAATTTATCGGAGGTCTCATACCTCTCGATCCGGGCATTCTTCTGAAAGATAAACTTCAACTCCTGGAACATCTCATATGCTCCATGAAGTTCAAAACATCTTTGAAGTCCCGGTTCTAAGCCATACAATATTGCACAATAAACTATTGAGTAGTCTCCAGCACGAGCCTCCCAAGCGTTCTTAACGTCTTCGGAGGTCATGTCTTCTGGTTGGTGACCAAGCGGTGCATCAAGGACATATTGTTTCTGGGTAGCCGTGAGGATAATCCTCAGATTACGGGCCTAGTCAACAAAGTTACTTCCATCATCTTTTAACTTAGATTTCTCTAGGAAAGCATTAAAATTTAGGGGTGCTACTGCGCAAGCCATTGATCTACAACATAAATATGCAAAGGTTACTTAGACTATTGTTAAAGATAATGAGTTTAGTTAATCAAATTACTAAAGCTCCCACTCAAATTGACATCCCTCAGGTCATCTGAGTGTCACATGATCCAAATTCATCAACTCAAGTCTGATCATCACGTGAGTTAAGGTGGCTTCAATGGTGAACATCATTATGTTGATCATATCTACTATATGACTCATGTTCGACCTTTCGGTCTCTTGTGTTCTGAGGCCATGTTTGTACATGCTAGGCTCGTCAAGTTTAACCCGAGTGTTCTGCACGTGCAAAACTAGCTTGCGCCCGTTGTATGTGAACGTACAGTCTATCACACCCGATCATCACGTGGTGTCTCGACACGACAAACTTTCGCAATGGTGCACACTCGGGGAGAACACAATTTATCTTTAAATTAAGTGAGGAATCACCTTATAATGCTACCGTCATCCTAAGCAAAACAAGGTGCATAAAAGGATTAACATCACATGCAAATCATAAGTGACATGATATGACCATGATCTTGTGCTTTTGATCTCCATCATGCAAGCACCGACATGATCTCCATCATCACCGGCACGACACCATGATCTCCATCATCTTGATCTCCATCAACGTGTCGCCATCGGGGTTGTCACGCCCAACATGCTTGTACTACTATTGCTACCGTAGCGATAAAGTAAAGCATTACATAGCACTTAATGATTGACACGCAGGTCATACAATAATTAAACACAACCCTATGGCTCCTGCCGGTTGCCGTACTCATTGACATGCAAGTCGTGATAATCTATACATCACATGATCATCTCATATGTCACATATATCACATAATGTAATTGGCCATATCATATCACATCATACCCTATAAAAACAAGTTAGACGTCCTCTAATTGTTGTTGCATGTTTTACGTGGCTGCTACGGGTATCTAGCAAAAACAATTCTCATCTACGCAAAAACCATAACGGTGATACACTAGTTTATTTTCAACCTTCTCAAGGACCGCCTTTGTCGAATCCGATCCAACTAAAGTGAGAGAAACTGTCACCCGCAAGCCATCTATGCAACAAGTTGTGGTTGAGGGAACCAGTCTCTCGTAAGCGTATGAGTAATGCTGGTCCGGGCCACTTCATCTCAAAATACCGCTGAACCAAATCCGACCAAGGGAGGAAGCAATCTAAGCATCAACGCCCACAAACCTTTTGTGTTATACTCGAGATCTCATCTACACATAGACCTAGCTCTGATATCACTATTGGGGAACGTTGCATGGGAAACAAAAATTTCCTACGCACACGCAGATCTATCCATGGTGATGAGCATCTACGAGAGGGAGAGTGGATCTACGTACCCTTGTAGATCGCTAAGTGGGAAGCATTAAGTAACGCTGTTGGTGTAGTCGCACGTCTTCACGATCCAGATCGCCATGCGTCCCGCGATCCAATCACGATCCATCCCGCGATCTAATCACGATCTGTCCCGTGAACTTGATCACGATCCGTCCCACGAACTTGATGACGATCCTTCTGATCTAGCACCGAACGGACGACACCTCCACGTTCAGCACACGTACATCATGATGATGATCTCCGCCGTCTTGATCCAGCAAGAGAGAGTGGAGAGGTAGAAGAGTTCGCCGGTAGCGTTACGGTGCTTCGGATGGTGGTGGAGCAATTCCAGCAGGGCTTCGCCTAAGCACTGCAGAAATCCGATCTAGAGGAGAAACTATGCATTGGAGGAACAGGTAGCACGTGGCTGAAAAACTCGTGCAAAACCCTAGAAATCCACCAGTATATATACGAGGAGAGGAGGAGAGGAGGAAGCCTTGGATTCCAAGCCAAGGCTAGTTCGGCCGAAGGAGGTGGAGGTTGTGGGGTCCACCTCTAATCCTAGTAGGACTAGGATTCACCCTTTTTAGCCTTTTTCCACCTTTTCCTATTAGGTTTTCTTCTTTGGCCACATGGGCCTTGTGTGTGAATTTCCACCAGCCCACTAAGGGATGATATTCACTCTCCCACAGTGCGTGAAGCCTCTTAGGTCGAAATACCCCTCCCGAAGGTCTCCCGGTACACTACCGGCACTCCCGATACTCTACCGACAAGCCCGAAACTTTTCGGCGACCAAAACATGACTTCCTATATATGAATCTTTACCTCCGGACCATTCGGAGCTCCTCGTGACGTCCGGGATCTCATTCGGGACTCCGAACACACTTCGGTCACCACCATACACAAATCTATACTACCGAAACGTCACCAAACCTTAAGTGTGCAGACCCTGCGGGTTCGAGAACTATGTAGACATGACCGAGACACCTCTACGGTCAATAACCAATGGCGGGACCTGGATGTCCACATTGGTTCCTACATATTCTACGAACATCTTTATCGGTTAAACCTCTATGTCAAGGATTCAGTTAATCCCGTATGCTGTTCCTTTTGTTCTTCGGTATGTTACTTGCCCGAGATTCGGTCGTTGGTATCTCCATACCTAGTTCAACCTCGTTACTGGCAAGTCTCTTTACTCATTCCGTAATACAACATCCCGTGACTAACACTTTGCCACATTGCTTGCAAGCCTGGTTGTGATGTTGTATTACCGAGTGGGCCCTGAGATACCTCTTCGTCACACGGAGTAACAAATCCCAGTCTTGATCCATGCCAACTCAACAGACACCCTCGAAGATACCTGTAGCGCACCTTTATAGTCACCCAATTACGTTGCGACGTTTGATACACACAAGGCACTCTTCCGATGTCCGTGAGTTGCATGATCTCATGGTCATAGGAACACATACTTGACATGCAGAAAACAGTAGCAATAAACTGACACGATCATATGCTACGTTTGTAGTTTGGGTATTGTCAATCACATCATTCTCCTAATGATCTGATCCCGTTATCAAAAGACATCTCATGTCAATCGCTAGCAAACCTTGACCATCTTTGATCAACGAGCTAGTTCACTAGAGGCATACTAGGGATAGTGTGTTGTCTATTTACCCACACATGTAATGTGTTTCCAATAAATACAATTATAGCATGGATAATAAAAGATTATCATGAACAAGTAAATATAATAATAAACACTTTATTTATTGCCTCTAGGGCATATTTCCAACTAAAACCGCTTGTCATTTCCTTCTGCTCCTCGTTGGGTTCGACACTCTTACTTATCGAAAGGACTACGATAGCTCCCCTATACTTGTGGGTCATCAAGACTCTTTTCTGGTGCCATTGCCGGGTAGTGAAGCGCCTTTGGTGAGTGGAATTTGGTAAGGAAACATTTATATAGTGTGCTGAAATTTATTGTCACTTGTCACTATGGAAACTAATCCTTTGAGGGGCTTGTTCGGGGTATCTTCACCTCGACCGGAAGAACAAAGAGTTGCTCCTCAACCTACTGCACCTACTAAAAATATTTATTATGAGATTCCTTTGGGTTTGCTAGAGAAACAGTTGTCTAATCCTTTTACAGGAGATGGAACATCACATCCCGACTTGCATCTAATCTATGTAGATGAAGTTTGAGGGTTTTTTAAGCTTGCAGGTTTCCCCAAGGATGACGTCAAGAAGAAGGTCTTTCCCTTATCTTTGAGGGATACAGCATTGACATGGTATAGGTGATACCTCTCCAACATATCTATAATTTTTGAATGTACCATGCTATTATATTACCAACTTTTGGGACTAACTTATTAACTCAGTGCCCAGTGCCAGTTCCTGTTTTTCCGTGTTTTTGACCTTTTACAAATAGGAATATCTAACGGAGTCCCAACGGAATAAAACTTTTGCCGTGATTTCTTATGGAAAATATCAAAAATAGCAGAAGGAAAAGATACCGGAGAGGTGGCCCGAGGAAGCCACGAGCCTGGGAGGCGCACCCCCCTGGCCGCGGCTCGAGGGCTCGTGACCTCCTCGTGGCGCCTCTCGACTTGTTCCCGACACCAGACGGTCTTATAAATACGGAAACCCTCAGAATTAAACCTGGATCGCAAGTTCCGTCGCCGCAGACTTCCAAAGCAACCAAAAACCAATCGGGAGATCGTTTTGGCATCCTACCGGAGCTGAATTCATCACCGGTGGCCATCTGCATCAACACCATTGCCTCTCCGATGATGCGTGAGTAGTTCACATCAGACCTTAGGGTCCATAGCTAGTATCTAGATGGCTTCTTCTATCTCTTTGATCTTCAATACAAAGTTCTCCATGATCTTCATGGTGATCTATCCGATGTAATCTTCTTTTTGCGGTGTGTTTGTTGAGATCCGATGAATTGTGGCTTTATGATCAGCTTATCTATGAATATTATTTGAGTCTCCTCTGATTTCTTATATGCATGATTTCTTATCCTTGTAATTCTCTTCGAGTTATAGGTTTTGTTTGGCCAACTTGATCTATAGATCTTGCAATGGGAGAAGTGCTTGGTTTCGGGTTCATACCGTGCGGTGTCCTCACCTAGTGACAGAAGGGGTAGCGAGGCACATATCGTGTTGTTGCCATCAAGGGTAAAAAGATGGGTTTTATATCATATTGCATGAATCTATCCCTCTACATCATGTCATCTTGCTTAAAGCGTTACTCCGTTTATCATGAACTTAATACACTAGATGCATGCTGGATAGCGGTCGATGTGTGGAGTAATAGTAGTAGATGCAGAAAGTATCAGTCTACTTGTCTCGGACGTGATGCCTATATGTATGATCATTTCCTTAGATATCGTCATGACTTTGCATGATTCTATCAATTGCTCAACAGTAATTTGTTCACCCACCGCAATACTTGTTATCATGAGAGAAGCCTCTAGTGAACACTATGGCCCCTGGTTCTATTTTACATATTATATATTCAGATCTAAACACAAAAACACCAAAAATACTTTTCTGCAATTTTATTTACTTATTTATATTCATCTACTATCATTATAAGATCTCACATTGCAAGTAATCGTAAAGGGATTGCCAACCTCTTTATCGCGTTGGGTGCAAGTTTGTTTGTGTTTGTGCAGGTTCCTTGTTGCCTCACCTTGATACTCCTACTGGATTGATACCTTGGTTCTCAAACTGAGGGAAATACTTATCTCTACTTTGCTGCATCACCCTCCTCTTTAAGGGAAAAACCAACGCAAGACAAGAATTCACCCGTCAACTTGCTAATTTCTGGCGACGTTGCAGAGAAGTAGCAAGAAGGATTTCTGGCGCCATTGCCGGGGAGTATTCAAGTGAAGCATATATACAAGTACCTATCAAAAACTCATCTCTTGCATTTACATTATTTGCTATTTACCTCTCGTTTTCCTCTCCCCCACTTCTAAATCAAAATTTACAAAAATATTTGCCTTTTTATTCGCCTGTCTTCAGTTCGCCTTTTCGTTGCTATGTTTGCTTGTGTTGCCATCTGCCTTCTATTTGCTTGCGTCTTCGCTTGCTAAAAATCTATTGATATGGATCCTCATCCACTTTCTAATCTTTTCAGAAGACCAAATTATGATGAACCAATTTCTAGTGAGTTGATTTCACTTGATTATCTCTATGAAGTTTTGTTTGAAAATTATGAATCTGGAATTTTTGATGAAGTATTGACAGAAGAAATTTATAAGGAGATTTATGATAGTTCCTTGAATGAAAAGCATGATTTCCATGTTGTTAGTATGTATTTTCTGAATATCCATGATGCTAATGATATGCAAAACCACAAGCTTGCGGATGCTATGCTTGATGAAGATGATATTTTTTGTTCCCCAAGTTTTGGTGATGACACGTGTGCTATAACTGATCATGAAAAGAATCCTTTATGTGATAGTTATATTGTGAGATTCCTTCATGATTCTACTGAAAATTATTATGAGGTAGGAACATATTCTTGTAGGAATTGCAATAATATCAAGTTTCCTCTCTATGTGTTCAATGTTTTGAAGTTATGCTTATTTTGCCTTCCTATGCTAAGTGATTCTTGTTCCCATAAATTGTTTGCTCACAAAATCCCTATGCATAGGAAGTGGGTTAGACTTAAATGTGTTTTTAATGCTATTCATGATTCTCTTTTGCATATCTCAATTACTACTCTTATTGTGAGCATCATTGAAATCGTTATGCCTAGCTAGGGGCGTTAAACGATAGCGATTGTTGGGAGGCAACCCAATGAATAGGTGTATTTTTGCTTTTTACTTTATGGTTTGTTGAGTCACCACAGGCATGATTCTGTTATGGATTTGTTTTTTATGTTTTAATTAGTTTTTGTGCCAAGTAGAACCTTTATGATTAGTTTTGGTGATAGTTGTTTAATCATGCTGGAAAAAGACAGAAACTTTGTGCTCACGAAATTATTTTTCATTCCTATCCAGAAAGAGATTTTGAGTTGATTATTTTTGCTAATGATTTATATGAAAATGTCCCTAATTTTCATAATTGTTTCAAAAAAATTGAGTCAGCAGAGGTATACGAAATATACAGATTGCTACAGACTGTTCTGTTTTTGACAGATTCTGTTTTTGTTGTGTTGATTGCTTATTTTGATGAAACTATGGGTAGTATCGGGGGGTACGAGCCATGGAGAAGTGAGAATACAGTAATATAACATCAATATAAATAGAAATTAAAGTTTACTACATTAACTAAAAAGTTGGTGGTTTGTTTTCTTATGCTAATGCTATCACGAGTTTTTGTTTAAGTTTTGTGTTGTGAAATTTTCAAGTTTCGGGTGATTTCTTATGGACAATGGAATAAAGAGTGGCAAGAGACTAAGCTTGGGGATTCCCAAGGAATCCCAAGCCAAATTTAAGGACACCAAAAAATCCTAAGCTTGGGGATGCCCCGGGAAGGCATCCCCTCTTTCGTCTTCAATACATCGGTAACATTACTTGGAGCTATATTTTTATTCACCACATGATATGTGTTTTGCTTGGAGTGTCGTGTATTATAAGTGTCTTTGCTTTTTGTTTTGTCACAATCATCCTTGCTGCACAACTTTTGAGAGAGACATGCACTCATCATGAATTTGTTAGAATACTCAATGAGCTTCACTTATATCTTTTGAGCTAGGCAATTTAGATCACATGTGCTTCACTTATACCTTTTGAGCTTGGTAATTTCGCTCACATGTGCTTCACTTATATCTTTTGAGCTTGGTAATTTTTCTCCCATGTGTTTCACTTATATCTTTTGAGATTGGTAATTTTGCTCCCATGTGCTTCACTTATATATTTTGAGCTAGATAATTTTGCTCTACTGCTTCACTTAAATCTTTGTAGAGCACGGCGGTGTCATATTTTGTAGAAATACAAACTCTCGAATCTTCACTTATATCATTTTGAGAGTGCTCTCTCTAAGTAACTTGGTAATTGGCGTGTGTTATGAAATTATTCCTAAATATGATAGGCATCCAAATAGGATATAATAAAAACTTTCATATTCAAGTGCATTGATTAGTAAGATAAGTTTGATTCCTCGCAACTAGTTTTGAGATATGGATATGGTAATATTAGAGTTATGTTCATAGGGTGTTGTGAATCTAGAAATACTTCTGTTGAAGTTAGTGATTCCCGTAGCATGCGCGTATGGTGAACCGCTATGTTAGGAAGTCGGAGCATAATTGATTTATTGATTGTCATCCTTTGTGTAGAGGTCGGGATCGCGCGATGGTTAACTCCTACCAACCCTTCCCCTAGGAGTATGCGTTTAGCACTTTATTTTGATTACTAATAAAACTTTTGCAATAAGTATATGAGTTCTTCATGCCTAATGTGAGTCCATGGTATAGATGCACTTTCACTTTCCACTATTGCTACCCTCTCTAGTGCCGCGCAACTGTCACCGGTGCACAAATCCACCATATGCCTTCCTCAAAACAGCCACCATACCTACCTATTAGAGCATTGTCCCACGTGAGGAAATAAAAGAGGCCAAACATGCCCACCACATAAAAAAAGAGGCCAAAGAGCCCAAACAAAAAAAAATGAGAGAAAAAGAGAGAAGGGACAATGCTACTATCTTTTCCACACTTGTGCTTCAAAGTAGCACCATGATCTTCATGATAGAGAGTCTCTTGTTTTGTCACTTTCATATGCTAGTGGAAATTTTCATATATAACTTGGCTTGTATATTCCAATGATGGGCTTCCTCAAATTGCCCTAGGTATTCATGAGCAAGCAAGTTGGGTGCACATCCACTAGTTTTTCATTTGTGAGCTTTCATACACTTATAGCTCTAGTGCATCCGTTTCATGGCAATCCCTACTCATTCACATTGATATCTATTGATGGGCATCTTCATAGCCTATTGATACGCCTAGTCGATGTGACCATCTCCTCCTTTTTGCCTCACAACCTCCACCACACTCTATTCCACCTATAGTGCTATATCCATGGCTCATGCTCATGTATTGCGTGAGAGTTGAAAAAGTTTGAAAAAATAAGAGTGCGAAAAAAATTACTTGATCAATACCAGGGTTGTGCATGATTTAAATTCGTTGTGTGGGGATGATGGAGCATAGCCAGACTATATGATTTTGCAGGGATAACTTTCTTTGGCTTTGTTATTTCGAAAGTTCATGATTACTTTGCTATTATACTTGAAGTATTATTGTTTTCATGTCAATATTAGACTATTGTTTTGAATCTTATGGATCTGAACATTCATGCCACAATAAAGAGATTTCATAAAACAAATATGTTAGGTAGCATTCCACATCAAAAATTCGTTCTTTATCACTTCCCTACTCGAGGACAAGCAGGAGTTAAGCTTGGGGATGCTTGATACGTCTCTAACATATCTATAATTTTTTATTGTTCCATGATATATTATCAACTTTGCATGTTTTATATGCATGAATATGGTATTATATATTATTTTTGGGACTAACTTATTAACTCAGTGCCCAGTGCCAGTTCCTATTTTTTTCGGGTTTTGACCTTTTTCAGATAGGAATATCAAACGGAGTCCAAACGGAATAAAACTTTCGTCGTGATTTTTTATGGAAAACATCAAAAATAGCAGAAGGAAAAGATACCGGAGAGGCGGCCCGAGGAAGCCACGAGCCTGGGAGGCGCGGGACCCCCTGGCCATGGCTAGGGGGCTCGTGACCTCCTCGTGGCGCCTCTCGACTTGTTCCCGACGCCAGACGGTCTTGTAAATATGGAAACCCTCTAAATAAAACCTGGATCGCAAGTTCTGCCGCCACAGACTTCTAGAGCCACCAAAAACCAATTGGGAGACCGTTCTGGCATCCTGCCGGAGGGGTATTCATCACCGGTGGCCATCTTCATCAACACCATTGCCTCTCCGATGATGCGTGAGTAGTTCACATCATACCTTCGGGTCCATAGCTAGTATCTAGATGGCTTCTTCTCTCTCTTTGATCTTCAATACAAAGTTCTCCCTGATCTTCATGGTGATCTATCCGATGTAATCTTCTTTTGCGGTGTGTTTGTTGAGATCCGATGAATTGTGGATTTATGATCAGATTATCTATGATATTATTTGATTCTCCTCGGATTTCTTATATGCATGATTTCATATCCTTGTAATTCTCTTCGAGTTATAGTTTTCGTTTGGCCAACTTGATCTATAGTTCTTGCAATGGGAGAAGTGCTTGGTTTTGGGTTCATACTATGCGGTGTCCTCACCTAGTGACAGAAAGGGTAGCGAGGCACGTATCGTGTTGTTGCCATCAAGGGTAAAAAGATGGGGTTTATATCATATTGCATGAATCTATCCCTCTACATCATGTCATCTTGCTTAAAGCTTTACTCTGTTTATCATGGACTTAATACACTAGATGCATGCTGGATAGCGGTCGATGTGTGGAGTAATAGTAGTAGATGCAGAAAGCATCGGTCTACTTGTCTCGGACGTGATGCCTATATGTATGATCATTGTTTTAGATATAGTCATGACTTTGCGCGATTTTAGCAATTGCTCAACAGTAATTTGTTCACCCACCGTAATACTTGCTATCATGAGAGAAGCCTCTAGAGAACACTATGGCCCCGGGGTCTATTTTACATATTATATATTCAGATCTAAACACAAAAACACCAAAAATACTTTGCTGCAATTTTATTTACTTATTTATATTCATCTACTATCATTATCAGATCTCACATTGCAAGTAATCGTAAAGGGATTGACAACCTCTTTATCGCGTTGGGTGCAAGTTTGTTTGTATTTGTGCAGGTTCCCTGTTGCCTCACCTTGATACTCCTACTGGATTGATACCTTGGTTCTCAAACTGAGGGAAATACTTATCTCTACTTTGCTGCATCACCCTTTCCTCTTCAAGGGAAAAACCAACGCAAGACAAGAATTCACCCGTCAACTTGCTAATTTCTGGCGACGTTGCAGAGAAGTAGCAATAGGCTATGCGATGATACTGGATCATGGAACTACAACCGACTGTAATTGGAATTTCATCAAAAGTTTTATCCTATGCATTTGGTGCATCGTGATCGGAATTATCTATACTTATACTAATTAGGCACTTTCTAAAAATTCCCACATTAATTAGAAATTAGGAGCAGTTAATCTGGTGGACCCACAAAGTTACTACGGTGTAGATACACCTATACAGATCACGGTTGAAGTTTGCTCAATTGTAAAAAAAAAGATCTTAGGCCCACAATTGTTTTGTCTGTTATAAAGATAGAAAATCACATGGACGATCCAAATCCACCTCTAATCAAGCCGATCTCTATCTCTTCCGAAGAAAAACCAATCCCTATCTCTTCCGAAGAAAAAACCAATCTCTATCTATTCTTCTACTCCAAGGTCTCTCCCTCTTTAGTACTCCACAGCTTCTTCTTCTTCATGATCTCTCTCTCTCTCGCCAATATTTTTTTTCATGGGGGCATGGTCGGTTTGCTTATTCCTACAAATCAGATCTCCTAAAAAATTAACTAATACCATACTCTTCCACGATCTGCTATGGATCTTTCAAAAAGAAAAAAAGGAAGATGATCTATCATGGTGGAAATTCTCTCCAGCAGTCGTGCAACCTCAGAATTCTGTCCTCGATAGAGTTATGTCCCAACTGCAAGCTGGAGAAGCCCCCTGTGCCTGTTCAGAGCCTCTATCTGTTGGTTGATTTCCTCCTCAACTGTAGTGGGTGGCGGCTAATGTTTGCGTTATCTCTTCTCTTTCGAATCAGGTTCGAGCGTTGCTCAACCAGTATATTTACTACAGAATCTCTTTGTCCTCTACGATTGATTTTTCCAAGCAACATACTGAAAAAACATAATCTAATATGAGATAAATGAAATTCCTTTATGGATTGATTGGCAGTGCATGCAGGTCATGAAGTGCTGCAGGGAGGAGGAAGTGTTGTTGAAAAAGGTGGCGGCAAGGGCGCTCAGGTTGGACTGGTAGGTGTCGTTGGTCATGTAGTTTTCGCCATGACCGCAGAGCTGCACCCCGTTGTATTCTTGACGCCTATCCTTACATATCGTCGGTACACACTAATTCATTTTTGTTGTAATTAATTAATTGAAAGTTTATTAGTCATATGAAAATTAGACTATGTGCTACCCTGAGAGGTTAGACTTGGAGTTAATGTTGATCAGCAACAGGGATGTATACATTCATATTTTGTTCACTGTCTGCATGCGTGTTGTCTATTGTTTTCATATGCAGCTTTTTTTAATTGTAGACTTGAGCGAGTTTGATCTGGAGCCAATGGATTGGTTAGTCTACTTACTTGGATTGTCACACTGAATTTTTTTATCAACCAACGTGTTGATCGTCTACTTACTTGGCGCACCATGATCCAATAGTGGCCCTGGCGAGTCCTTCCATCGATTCATCCTCTGCTTCTCATTATGGTATATGCAGTATGCAACGAGCATGTAACAAGGCCTCTCACTGCAGGTGCCAGTAACTTACACGCAAATGTGTTTTTCCAATCTAATTTTTTTGTTCCTGAATGATGGCCTTTTTAGGATAGTATGTATGCATTTCGCAAAAAAAGGGTATAACAAGTATGTCCACTGACATCAATTAATGATAGAGTTCTCGGTCAATTGTCGGTACTGCTTTTGTCATATCACTTTGTAACGAAAACAGACACCACCAGCCAGCATGCAACCATGCATGGAACGACCAAGAGTGGATGGACAGTGTATCCGAAATTGAAAGGTTGCCTTTTCCTTGGATTTGCAGCTTCAAGTCATTGGATGGAACCATCTGTGTCGTGTTGTTTCCTGGAGATCAGAATTTGAAAGCATTGCTTTTGTTTCGTTGATTTGTAGCGCAAGAGCTGGCAGTAGTGAACGAGGAACAGGTGCCACATTTAGAGATGATGACTTCATCCATTAGAAATAAGAAGTAGATGTGCTCTTGATTTCAGTGGAACTTGGAAGTGATCTCCCCTTCATGTCCAGATACTGAACAGTTGTCTTTTACTTCGATCTGTAGCTTCATGTGATTGGACTAGAACCATCTGCATTGTGCTGTTTCCTGGAGATCAGAGTTTTGCATTGGTTTGTTTCATGCAGTTTGTAACGCAAGGCAGAAATAGTGAATGAGGAGCAGGTCGACATATAAACATGATGGCTTCATACATTACAAATCAGGAGTATATGTGTTACGGATTTCGTTCAAACTTAGAAGTGGTATTGCTGATTTCACTTGCCGTTCCAACGAAAGCTTCTCCATCAATTTCAGGTTGACATGGAAATCCACCCAATCCACGACCATGAGTAGAGGCGTGGAGGGATTGTTGTCCGCTTCCTCCAAGTAACACATACAAATATTTCATGTAGGATATATGTACGACACTAAATAAACACCTTTTCATAATTTAATTAGCAAATGAAGTCACATAGTTTTGCATTATGAGAATACGTATGCTGAAACAAAATAAGTCATAGATTTATTTTATTTGTAGTTTTCTTTATGTTGATCTGAACATGATATATATAATAACAGAAAATCCTTTTAGTTTGACATTTCAAATGCAAGAAAGCACAATTACTTATTTTGTTCACTATATTTTGCAGATTTATCAAAATAAGTATATCACAAATTGATTTGAAATGCATGCTGGCACAAACTTTATTTATACCTAATTTATATAAAATTGGTAAGTAATAATTAGCTATGTCGATATGATAAATTTGTGTGAGAATCACCTTCTATCACATAATCACTTGCATCTCCATAACCAAATCATGTGGAGTGTCCTAACAAAAAAATCATAATAATTCTTGACATCCCAATATGTTAGAATGATATGCCAGCCATATGCATTCATAGAACTTAGGGTATTTTGTCACCAGCATGTTTGTTCCTTTCTCACTAATCTTCCATTACTTTAATTTCCACAATGTATATTTTGCAGTCATGCGGAATTTATCATGATTGACGTAGTTACAGTTCATTGCGTGGTCTGCCATTTAATATCCATACAATGTTCATATCGTTTAACCTCACAATTTCTTGATAGGAATTATCTTGTAGTTAATTTCATTTCATGATTGATATCTACATGAAAATGACCCAAATATAGAATGGAAGTGCTCACATATCCAGCGACAAGGGAGCAAGGTAATCTGAGCTTACAAACTTGGCATCTTAAGCCAACTCTGAAAACAAAGAAACAGACCTACTTTCAAACGTTGTAGTCATTATTGATAACTAAATTGTCTATGTAATGTATATGCATGCAATCCTTATATAACTAGGATAAAGTATTGACTAAAACAGTACGGAATTATAGAGAAATGGAAATAAATGTATATGTTTATTTAAACAATATATATTGATACCAAAATTTGAATTTTCCAATTATAATTATCTAGATAACGTGTAGGCAAGGAATCACCATGTAAGTACGATATAATATAAAATAAAAGAGTAATAAATTACACGGAAATGAAATAAAATTTATGTGTGTTTAAATTATATTAGTACCAAATTTCCAAATTTCAAATTATAATTGGTTCCATATGTGTTGGATGCTAAATAATATCCAAAATCTACCGAGTTCAACATTCAAAATATCTATTATTTAAAATAACTAGACCGTGCGAATGCATAGGTTGACGACTAGTATCTATAATTTTTGGCCTCGTGATAGAGAAAGTATCGCTCAAGCTTGGGGGAGGCTCAAGTCAATGTTATATTCATGCCCCAACCATGAGCTCCCTAGAGAAATTATTATTATGAACTTTTATGCTCGGCTTTCTCATGAAAATCGCACCATGCTTGACACTTCTTGTACCAATTCTTTTATGAAGAGAGATATTTACTTCAGATGGGATTTATTGGAAAGAATTAAACGCAATTCTGAAGATTGGGAGTTTGATGAAGGTAAGGAGTCAGGTATGAATCTTAAGTTCGATTGCGTTAAATCCTTCGTAGAAACAAATACTTTTCGTGATTTTAGCGCTAAACATGGACTTGACTCTGAGATAGTATCTTCTTTATGTGAATCATTTGCTACTCATATTAATCTCCCTAAGGAGAAGTGGTTTAAATATCATCCTCACGTAGAAGTTAATGTAGCTAAACCCGTTCCAGTTGAAGAGAAAGTTATTGCTTATAATGATTCTATTGTTCCTACTGCTTACATTGAGAAATCACCTTTCCATGTTAGAATAAAGGATCATGCTAAAGCTTCAACTGTGATACGTAAGGGCTACATTAGAACACCTACACCCCCTGAGCAAATTAAAGTTGAACCTAGTATTGCTATTATTAAAGATCTCTTGGGCGATAATGTTGATGGGCATGTTATTCAATTCTGTGAAGCTTCTGCTAGAATTGCTAAACCTCATACTAGAGACAAACATAAACTTGTAGTTGGCATGCCTGTTGTTTCTGTGAAGATAGGAGATCATTGTTATCATGGTTTATGTGACATGAGTGCTAGTGTTAGTGCAATACCTTAATATTTATATAATGAAATTAAAGATGAGATTGCACCTGTCGAGATGGAATTTATTGATGTTACTATTAAACTTGCTAATAGATATACTATCTGCCCTGTGGGAATTGTTAGAGATGTTGAAGTCTTGTGTGGTAAAACTAAGTATCCTACTGATTTTCTTGTTCTTGCTACCACACAAGATAGCTTTTGTCCCATCATATTTGGTAGACCTTTCCTCAATACTATTAATGCTCAAATTGATTGTGAGAAACAAACTATTAATGTTGGCTTTGGAGGTGTGCCACATGAATTTAATTTTTCTAAGTTTGATAGACAACCTCATGAAAAAGAATTGTCTAGTAAGGATTAAATTATTGCTCTTGCTTCTATTGCTATGCCTCCTACTGATCCTTTAGAGCAATACTTGCTTGAGCATGAAAAATGATATGCATATGGACGAAAGGAATGAGATAGATAGAGTTATCTTTGAACAACGTCCTATCCTTAAGCATAATTTTCTTGTTGAATTACTTGGAGATCCACCTCCACCAAAGGGTGATCCTATGTTTGAGCTTAAACAATTACCTGATACTCTTAAGTATGCTTATCTTGATGAAAAAGAGATATATCCTGTTATTATCAGTGCTAACCTTTCAGAGCATGAAGAAAAGATATTATTGAAAACTCTAAGGAAGCACCGTGCTGCTATTGGATATACTCTTGATGATCTTAAAGGCATTAGTCCCACTCTATGCCAGCATAAAATTAAAATTTATCCTGATTCCAAACCAGTTGTCGATCCCCAACGAAGACTGAATCCTAAGATGAAAGAGGTGGTAAGAAAAGAAATACTAAAGCTCCTGGAAGCAGGTATTATTTACCCTGTTTCTCATATTGGGTAAGTCCGGTGCATTGTGTCCCTAAGAAGGGAGGTATTATCGTTGTTCCTAATGATAAATATGAATTGATCCCGCAAAGAATTGTTAGTGGCTATAGGATGGTAATTGATTTTAGGAAATTAAATAAATCTACTAAGAAAGATCATTACCCTCTACGTTTTATTGATCAAATGCTAGAAAGATTGTCTAAACATACACACTTTTGCTTTCTAGATGGTTATTCTGGTTTCTCCCAAATACCTATTGCACAATCTGATCAGGAGAAACCCACTTTTACGTGCCCTTTTGGTACCTTTGCTTATAGACGTATGCCTTTTGGTTTATGTAATGCACCTGCTACCTTTCAAAGATGTATGATGGCTATATTCTCTGACTTTTGTGAAAAGATTGTTGAGGTTTTCATGGATGATTTCTCCGTTTACGGATCTTCTTTTGATGATTGCTTGAGCAACCTTGATCGAGTTTTGCAAAGATGTGAAGATACTAACCTTGTCTTGAATTGGGAGAAGTGACACTTTATGGTTAATGAAGGCATTGTCTTGGGACATTAAATTTCTGAAAGAGGTATTGAAGTTGATAAGGCTAAAGTTGATGCCATTGAGAAGATGCCATGCCCTACAGACATTAAAGGTATAAGAAGTTTCCTTGGTCATGCTGGTTTCTATAGAAGATTTATTAAAGACTTCTCTAAGATTTCTAGGCCTCTCACTAATCTTTTGCAAAAAGATATTCCATTTGTTTTTGATGATGATTGTGAAGAAGCATTTGAAATACTCAAGAAGGCCTTGATAACTTCACCTATTGTTCAACCACCTGATTGGAACCTACCTTTTGAAATTATGTGTGATGCTAGTGATTATGCTGTTGGTGCTGTCCTAGGACAAAGAGTTGATAAGAAATTATATGTTATTTATTATGCTAGTAAAACTCTAGACAGTGCCCAAAGAAATTATGCTACTACTGAAAAAGAATTTTTAGCCGTCGTGTCTGCATGTGATAAGTTCAGATCTTATATTGTAGATTCTAAAGTTACTATTCACACTGATCATGCTGCTATTAAATATCTCATGGAAAAGAAAGATGCTAAACCTAGACTTATTAGATGGGTTCTCTTGCTACAAGAATTTGATTTGCATATTCTTGATAGGAAGGGTGATGACAACCCCGTAGCAAATAATTTGTCTAGGTTAGAGAATGTTCTTGATGACCCACAACCTATTGATGATAGCTTTCCTATGAACAATTGAATGTCATCAATGCTTCACGCAATACAGCATGGTATGCTGATTATGCTAATTATATTGTTGCTAAATATATACCACCTAGTTTCACGTACCAACAAAAGAAAAAGTTCTTTTATGATTTGAGACATTACTTTTGGGATGATCCTCACCTGTATAAAGAAGGAGTAGCTGGTGTTATTAGACGTTGTGTACCTGAGCATGCACATGGGCAGATCCTACAGAAGTGCCACTCTAAGGCTTACGGAGGACACCATGCTGGAGATAGAACTGCACACAAGGTATTGCAATCTGGTTTTTATTGGCCTACTCTCTTTAAGGATGCTCGTAAATTTGTCTTGTCTTGTGATGAATGTCAAAGAATAGGTAATATTAGTAGGCGTCAGGAAATGCCTATGAATTATTCACTTGTTATTGAACCATTTGATGTTTGGGGTTTTGATTATATGGGACCTTTTCCAAAGTCCAATGGGTATACTCATATTTTAGTTGCTATTGATTACGTTATTAAGTGGGTAGAAGCTATTCCAACTAGTAGTGTTGATCATAACACCTCTATTAAGATGCTTAAAGAAGTTATTTTCCCTAGATTTGGAGTCCCTAGATATTTAATGACTGATGGCCGTTCACATTTTATTCATGGTGCTTTCCGTAAAATGCTTGCTAAGTATGATGTCAACCACAGAATTGCATCTCCTTATCATCCTCAGTCTAGTGGTCAAGTAGAGTTAAGTAATAGAGAAATTAAATTAATTCTGCAAAAGACTGTTAATAGGTCAAGAAAGAATTGGTCTAAGAAACTTGATGATGCACTATGGGCTTATAGAACTTCTTATAAGAATCCCATGGGCATGTCTTTGTATAAAATGGTTTACGATAAAGCATGTCATTTACCTCTTGAGCTAGAGCATAAGGCTTATTGGGCAATCAAAGAGCTCAACTTTGATTTCAAACTTGCTGGTGAGAAGAGGTTATTTGATATTAGCTCACTTGATGAATGGAGAACTCAAGCATATGAGAATGCCAAGTTGTTTAAAGAGAAAGTGAAGAGATGGCATGATAAAAGGATACAAAAATGTGAGTTCAATACAGGTGATTATGTTTTGCTATACAATTCTCGTTTAAGATTTTTTGCAGGCAAGCTTCTCTCTAAATGCGAAGGTCCTTATATTGTCAAGGAAGTATATCATTCCGGTGCCATCAAAATCATCAACACGGAGGGCACTTTTCCAAGAGTTGTGAATGGGAAAAGAATCAAGCATTATATCTCAGGTACTCCCATAAATGTAGAAAGCAATATAATTAATACCATAAGCCCGGAGGAGTACATAAGGGATGTTTACCAGTCTGTTTCAGACTCCAAAAACGAAGAGGTATGTGATACGGTAAGCAAACCGACTCCAAAACTTTTCCAATAGCATTTTTTCTCCATTTTGGAATATTTAGAAAAATAGAAAAATTTAAAGTAGTCCGGAAAACGCACGAGGAGGCGATGAGCCTGCCAGGCGCGCCCCTACCCCCTGGGCGTACCTGGGGGCTCGTGAGCACCTCGTGTGCCTCCCGGACTCCGTTTTCTTGTGGAATACTCCTTATGGTCGGTAAAAATTCATTATATAATCTCCCGAAAGGTCTGACCCTCGTAACGCGCAAATATCCTCTATTTTCGTTTCGAGTTGTTTTCTGTCAGGATTCCGAAGGTCAAGCATCATGTCATCTTCCGCCTCCAATCAAGTGCACGATGATGCTTTGTTGATGCAGATGGAGTCTCAAGGATCAAAAGTCGAGGAGACAAACAAGGAGGAAGATGTTGGGGATTCCTTTGAGGTGTACCCTCCGGCTTCGAAGCGGGGCACTTTGGATGGCATCTCCACTATTCCAAACCCTCATCAAGCCATGGGCACTATCAACAATCGCGGAGGCCAGCAAGCGCAAGATGGGCTCCCTCCTAGGAGGCCGCTACACAGGTTACATCGGAAAAACTTCCACAATTTGATTCATAACTATGGAGTTGAAAATACACCCCGCACACACATACCCTCCAATTGGGATATATCCCGTCCAAATGAAAGTAATGCAGGAGAAAGCTCATGGGGGATGACCAACAAACACCTTCTGGAAGAAATCTAGAAGAACACCATTATGATTCAGCGCGTGCTCAGTGAGTTACTGGATCTGAAGGCCATCTTGAGCAAGCCGACTGGCACCACGACTTCACCACCATCACCTCCAGAGGAAGACAATTAAACAAATGGGTATGGGCACTCCCCTTGGCTTGTTCCAAGCTTGGGGGAGTTGCCCCGGTATCGTATCACCATCACATATGTTGCCTTTACCTTTATTTTAGTTCGATACTTTTGGTAATATCTGTATCTAGTAGAATAAAGTTCTTAGTATGATCTAGGCTTGAGTTTTGCTTTGTGTTACCCCCAATGTGATCGAGTTTGTGAGTTATATAATAAAAATTATTTTAGTTAAGGGCTTTGCTTCATGTCATGATCTAAAGGAAATAATAATAAAAGAAAAAAAGCATGAAAGATCATGTGATGATCTTATGGGAAGTGATGACTTCACATATAAAAAGAATGTTGACTGAAACTTGTTGTGGGTAGACAAACGTAGACCTTGGTCATTGTTGCAATTAATAGGAAGTAATAAAGAAAGAGAGGTTCACATATAAATATATCATCTTTGACACCATCTATGATTGTGAACACTCATTAAACTATTACATGCTAAGAAGTAGATGTTGGACAAGGAAGACAACATAATGAATTATGTTTGCTTGGTTCCGAACAATGTTATATGATTATAGATCCTTTAGCATGCGACGCTTTCTTCCACCTCATATTAGCCAAAACTTCCGCACTAAGTAGAGATACTACTTGTGCATCCATAAAACCCTCAACCTAGTTTTGCCATGAGAGTCCACCATACCTTCCTATGGATTGAATAAGATCCTTCAAGTAAGTTGTCATCGGTGAAAGCAATAAAAATTGCTCCCTAAAAATGTATGATCTATTAGGGTGTGGAAAATAAGCTTTGTACGAACCTGTGATGACGAAGACATAAAAGTGACAGACTGCATAATAAAGTTCTTTATCATAGCGGCAATATAAAGTGACGTTCCTTCACACTAAGAGATCACACATCCAAACCTCAAAAGCGCATGACAACCTCTGCTTCCCTCTGCGAAGGGCCTATCTTGTACCTTTACTTTTTATCGTTAAAAGAGTCATGGTGATCGACACCAATTCCTTATCTTGCCATTATCTTGGCAAGCGTCATGTGCTTGAGAAAGATCTATATTCATATATCAACTTTGAAGTAAGTAATCATGAATTATTATTGTTGACATTACCCTTGAGGTAAATAGTTGGAAGGCAAAACTATAAGCCCCTATCTTTCTCTGTGTCAAACTGAAACTTTGATCTCATGAGTACCGCGTAAGCTTTAGCAATTGTAGAAGACTAAAAGATGATGGAGTATGTGGATTTGCTTTACAAGCTCTTATTTGACTCTTTCTGATGTTATGATAAATTGCAATTGCTTCAATGACTAAAGACTATTGGTTGTTAATTCTCAATAAGGTTCTTGATGCATGCTTTACATTGTGAATGAATTGTCACTTTAGCATAAGGGATTATATGACGATATGATCATGATGCCTGCATGTCCGTATTTTATTTTTATCGACACCTCTATCTCTAAACATGTGGGCATATTTATCGATCTCGGTTTCCGCTTGAGGACAAGCGAGGTCTAAGCTTGGGGGAGTTGATACGTCCATTTTGCATCATACTTTTATATTGATATTTATTGTATTATGAGCTGTTATTACACATTATGGTACAATACTTATGCCTTTTCTCTCTTATTTTACAAGGTTTACATGAAGAAGAAGAATGCCGGCAGCTGGAATTCTGGGCTGGAAAAGGAGCAAATTTGAGATGTCTATTCTGCACAACTCCAAAAGCCGTGAAAATCAGAGAGGAATTATTTTGGAATATATAAAAAATACTGGGCGGAAGAAATACCAGAGGGGAGCCACCAGGAGGCCACGAGCCTGCCAGGCGCACCCCACCTCCCTGGGTGCGCCTAGGGGGCTCGTGGGCCCCCTGTAGCCCCTCTGGCCCCCATCTTCTTCTATATGAAGGGTTTCATCCCAGAAAGAACTCACGAAAGAGCTTTCGGGAAGAAACACCGCCGCCACGAGGCGGAACTTGAGCAGAACCAATCTAGAGCTCCGGCAGGGCCGTCCTGTCGGGGAAACTTCTCTCCCGGAGGGGGAAATCGTCGCCATCGTCATCACCAACACTCCTCTCATCGGAGGGGACTCATCGCCATCAACATCTTCATCAGCACCATCTCATCTCCAAACCCTAGTTCATCTCTTGTATCCAATCTCCGTCTCGCGACTCCGGTTGGCACTCGTAAGGTTGCTAGTAGTGTTAATTGCTTCTTGTAGTTGATGCTAGTGGGTTTACTTGGTGGAAGATCATATGTTCAGATCCTTAATGCTATTCAATACCTCTCTGATCATGAACATAATTATGCTTTGTGAGTAGTTACGTTTGTTCGTGAGGACATGGGATAAGTCTTGTTACTAGTAGTCATGTGAATTTGGTATTCGTTCGATATTTTGATGCGTTGTATGTTGTCTCTCCTCTAGTGGTGTTGTGTGAACGTCGACTACATGACACTTTACCATTATTTGGGCCTACAGGAAGGCATTAGGAAGTAATAAGTAGATGATGGGTTGCTAGAGTGACAGAAGCTTAAACCCTAGTTTATGCATTGCTTCGTAAGGGGCTGATTTGGATCCACTAGTTTATTGCTATGGTTAGACTTTGTCTTAATTCTTCTTTAGTAGTTGCGGATGCTTGCGAGAGTGGTTAATCATAAGTGGGATGTTTGTCCAAGTAAGGACAGCACCCAAGCACCGGTCCACCCACATATCAAACTATCAAAGTAGCGAATGCGAATCATATGAACATGATGAAAACTAGCTTGACAATAATTCCCATGTGTCCTCAGGCTTGTCTCTTGCTACAAAAGGGATTGGGCCATATTGCTGCACATTTGTTACTATTGTTACTTGCTACTCGTTACAAATTATCTTATCACACAACTATCTATTACCCACAATTTCAGTGCTTGCAGAGAATACCTTACTGAAAACCGCTTGTCATTTCCTTCTGCTCCTCGTTGGGTTCGACGCTCTTACTTATCGAAAGGACTACGATAGATCCCCTATACTTGTGGGTCATCAGACCGCTTCTTTAGCTATATATGCTTTCTCACCTCATACTCTATTCATGCTGCATCACAAAATTTGAACAAGTGCTTTTCAATCCCTCTGTGTGTGGACCACTCGGAGTTCTGTATCGACAAGGACCGATCATTAAAACCTCCCAAGTGCATCTCAGTGGAACCAACCACAAAATCTCGGTCTCACCGAATGCCTAGGGTTGATCTGGTTTTCAATCTTGGTACCACCGACTCCATCTTCTCGGTTACACTGAGTTTCCCTGACAACTAACAGTTGAGGAACTCGGTGACACCGAAAAGTTAGAATCGGTGCCACCGACACTGGTGGGTATATAACCTGTGGACCACGATGCTTTGAAATTCAATCTCAATCATCGCGCCTCAGAACCCTAAGCTGCCACCTATGAGACCCATGGTCGTCGCCCTTGTCTCCCTGGGCTCCTCCGCCGCTGGGAATCGCCATCGTCGACAAAATCCTCTCCCTCGCTGCCGCCGTAGAGGATCCGCGCCAAGTTAGGGTACGGATTCGACCTCTTTTGTGCTCCTCGTCCGATTCTCACACATTAGATTCTTGTTTATCTATAAGACATCCCTTGAACGTATTCCTATCCACTCAAAATCTCCTTAGTCTAGCGAATAGTGAATTTTCTAGGGTATTGTCGTCCGCCCAATAAATCTCGGTGGAACCGAAACAAACATATCAGTCTCACCGATGTGATCTTCTGTGTTGCTGAGAACTGACTCGGTGGAACCGAGTACCTCTTTTTGGTTCTACCGAAAAAGGTGCCAAGTTTCGGTTAAGTGAGTCAGTCTGTCTCGGCACCACCGAAAAATTTGTTTAGGTTGTACCGATATTTATTTGACAGAATGCAAAAAACCTAGAAAATTTATTGTTCAAATTTCAAAAACCAGCCTCATTTTGTGATGACTCATCTACATATGCTCTCCTATACTCTATTCACAGGGTCAGTATGTCAGATGCCGAGGATAGTCAAAATTTGCCAGAGCAGGGTGCTGATATGAGTTCTGGCACTAGCCCAGAGTCCAGCTCTTTTTCAGATCCGGGCACCTCCCAGCTCCCATGGGTTGCCCAAGGCTGCCACAAGGACCAGGAAGAAGCTAAACTCTGATGAAGCAAATTCAGACTTTATTCCTGAGGAGACTCTTGCCAAGAAGCAAGAAAAGGCTGCTAAGAAGTCAGCAACTGAAGGTACTTCTTCCAGAAGAGTAGTTAGCAAAGTATATGCACCTTTTGCAGCTATGAGAGCACCTGAGGGTGCTAGAGCTCAAATGACTCTATGCCTTGAGTCACCCCCAAGGAAGTCTATGCCAAAGAAGACAAGGGAGAAGAGGGCCAAAAAGATGATTGTCCATGTGACTGGCAGGCCTACATCCATGTATGAAGCTCCAGAGGATACTGCTAGTACTGTTGCTGCTGAGGAGGAGGAAGAACATGTTGAGAAGGCCCCTCCCAAGAAGAATGCCAAGAAGCTTATGGCAGGTGCTATGCCAAAGACTGGTACATCCAAAGGTACCAAGCCTACATCCAAGAAAGTTGTTGTTGTAAAGCCCAAGAGGACTACCAGAGTTATTCCCGCTTTAGAGAACAACAAGGGTACAACCTCCAGAGTTGAGGATGATGATGATCTCACTACCTTGATGAAACTCAAACCACATCTTCCAATACATGATGCCACCCACTTAGTTGTTGAAGACATGAAGAAGAGAAAAGACTCAGGTTTGAGGGCATGGAGAGTTGTAGATCCATATTCCCAGAGAAAGAAGACTGTTGTTGACTATAGGTTCTACACCAGAGAGAAACATGACTTTTATGAGACAATGCTGCTTGATAAGAGCCCAACTATTAGCGACATGAGATACGTTGACTGGAAGTTCATAAAGGAGAATGAGGACTACTTTCCAAGTGTCCAAGATAACTTCCGCTACATTGGTCTGGATGATTTCATTGGTAGAGAACTTACCGCATGGAACAACAAGGTGATCATGCAATTCTACTTCACTGCACATTTCTATGGATATGGTATAATTGTATGCATGTCTAAAGGAGTAAGGTATGAATCTACTGTTGAGGAGTGGGCTGCTCTGCTAGGAGTTCCAGATGTTTAGGATGGTGATTTGGACGTATACTCTGAATCCAAGGCAAGTCACAATGCCATGAAGGATATGTATACTCCTATCCATGTAGACAAAGTGCAATCCCATAAGCTAGGATATATCTACTATCTGCAAGCAGGCCTCCGTACAATGAACACTATTCTGAGGCATACCTTGATGCCCAAGTCAGGAGATGATAAGATGATCTGAGGCTACTCCATTAACATGATGATCCACCTTGATCAACACACAGGGATTAGAGTCATGGATTTGATTGTTGAGACAATCAAGAGGGTTGCTGCTGACCAAAAGCGATCTTGCTGCTATGCACCCTACATCCAGTTGCTTATCAACTCTCAGTTGAAGAAGCACATTTTTTCTCTAGATCATCCACATCTACCCCTACAGCCAGATCTCGAGGATAATGTTGTGGTGATGGACCTAGATCATCCCACATCTGCTACATCACAGGCAGAGGTAGAAGTTGTTCGAGCCGCCAGTGCTCAAGCCCCTAGATCCAGAAACGAGCAAATGGATCTTTTGATCTCAGCCGTTCAGGGCATGCAGAAGGATACCAAGGGGATTCTGGACAACCAAACCAGTCCTATGAGGATCTTTGAATCAAGGATCAAGACTCTTAGTGATAAGATGGACAAGGTGACGAAGACAGTGACAGAGCTTCAGAAGGAAGTTGACTCCATGGACATCCCTCGGGTTTCTTCTACTGATTCTGATGATGATGAGGAGGAGGATGGATCACCTCTCAGGCCATACACTCAGTTCACTACTCATGCTATATCAGTCACAGTTGTTAGGACGTGGATGTCGCCTAGAGGGGGGTGAATAGGCGCTTTAAAATAATTATGGTTTAGGCTTGAACAAATGCGGAATAAAACTATCGTTTAATTAGTCAAGCAAAAACCCTAAAACAACTAGGCTCACCTATGTGCACCAACAACTTATGCTAAGCAAGATAGACAACTAAGTGATAGAAACATATATAACAAGAAACAATATGGCTATCACAAAGTAAAGTGCATAAGTAAAGAGGCTCGGGTAAGAGATAACCGAGGCACGTGGAGACGACGATGTATCCCGAAGTTCACACCCTTGCAGATGCTAATCTCCGTTCGGAGCGGTGTGGAGGCACAATGCTCCCCAAGAAGCCACTAGGGCCGCCGTAATCTCCTCACGCCCTCGCACAATGCATGATGATTCCACTATTGGACCCTTGAGGGTGGTCACCGAACCCGTACAAACAAGGTTGGGGCAATCTCCACAACTTTATTGGAGGCTCCCAACAACACCACGAAGCTTCACCACAATGGATTCTGGCTCCGAGGTGACCTCAAATGCTTGGGGAAATCTCCACAACCTAATTAGAGACCCCAAAGCTTGCCCGGAGCTTTACACCACAATGATTGAGCTCCAAGGCACCACCAACTGTCTAGGGCGCTAAAGCACCCAAGAGGAACAAGCTCTAGGGTGCTCAACACCCAAGAGTAATAGCTTCTCAACTTCTCACTTCCACGTATCACCGTGGAGAACTCAAACCTATGCACTAAATGCAATGGCAAGGGCACATGGAGTGCCCAAGTCCTCTCCCAACTCCCACCAAAGCAACTAATGCTAGGGAGGAAATGAGAGAAAGAACGAAGAAGAACACGAAGAACTCCAAGATCTAGATCCAAGGGGTTCCCCTCACTTATAGGAGAAAGTGATTGGTGGAAATGTGGATCTAGATCTCCTCTCTCTTTTCCCTCAAGAACTAGCAAGAATCATTGGAGGGATTGAGAGTTAGCAAGCTCGAAGAAGGTCAACAATGGGGGAAGAACACGAGCTCAAGAGATGAGATCCATTGGGGAAGAATACCCCCTTTATAGGGGAGAAAAGATCCAACCGTTATCCCCACCCTCAGCCCCGCGCGTGGCGGTACTACCGCAATAAGATCACGGTACTACCGCAAGGGCTTGTGGTACTACCACTGAGACATGCGGTACTACCGCTCCCACGGAAGTATCAGACTCAGGCCGATTGCACTAGGCAGCTAGCGGTAGAACCGCCGGAGCGGTACTACCGCGAGCCCATGCGGTACTACTGCATGGTCGGTAGAGACTGGTACTAGGAGATGCACAGAAGTAAAAAATTACTTCCGTGCCTACCTCCGCTGAGGTCGAAGCTGCGAAAAAGTCTGGCACGGTAGTACCGGAAGTCATTTGTGGTACTACTGCCCGAGGAGCAGAAGTAAAAAATTACTTCTGTGCAACTTGCGGTACTACCGCCCTCGGGGCGGAAGTAAAAACTTACTTTCGTGCCACTTGCGGTACGACCGCTCCGAGGAGCGGTACTACCGCTATCCACTGAACTGCAACACCTACAACTACTCGGCTAGGAAAACGGAAGAATACAGTCAACACCAGAACTGCCACAACTTCTACAAATGAGCTCCGAATTGAGCAAACTCAAGCATGTTGGATTCAGGTTGACAAGAACTATCCAATAGCAAGAAAGTATAGAGAAGAGAAACCTATTTCAATGAAGAATCGGCAATAACCCCAACATCGAAAACATCATTGAAGATGCATATGGACTCCGTTTTCGATGAACTTGAGCTTGTCATGAAGTTGACCATAAGCTCAAGAAACCTCAATGAGAAAAACCAACCAAGAACCAAGAAAGATGATGATGCCAATAATGCAATGGTTTGAGCTCTCAACGAACGATACGATCAAGCTACTCACTTGAGAGCCCCCTTGATAGCACCGTTACCTACCCTATAACCCAGTCTCCCAACTACCACTATGAGACCGGTAAAATAGAAAACCCTATCAAGGTCAAACCTTAGCCTTGCGCATAGTCCACTTGAGCTAGATGATGACGATCTTGACTTCCTCAAGATGGACCACCTTTCTTGATTGCGTTGGCTTGAAGAAGATTAGATGATTGCTCCCCCATACTCCACTATGGGTGAGCCACTATTCGGCACATCTTCACAAGTCCATTGTCACCACAATGAACGGCGAGCCTCAAGCATGATCTCTCCGTGATGATTCACTTGATCTTGCACATTGCAATCTTGATGACGATCTCCACTTGATGTCATCTTCCATGGGATGTATGGGATCTACCTCTTGATGCAAGCCCATGGAAATATACCTAACCCCACAAAGAACTCTCGCGTAGACCATGGGTTAGTACACAAAGCGTAATGGACAATGCTTACCACACCATGGGATCACTTGATCCCTCTCGGTACATCTTGTACGCTTTGTGTGTTGATCAACTTGATTCAATTTTTGACTTAGTCTTGATCAACCTTGTATCTTAGCTTCTCTCTTCATAAAGATGATGTCTTGAAGGTAAACATGAATGCTTACACAATCTTCTTCTTCAAGACATGCTTGCAATAAGCTCAACTCCCACATGACCAATCTTTGGATAAACCTTGAATACCACCTTGGTCACCATATAAACTCCTTGAAACCCAATAGATGGACTTCAAGAGCCTATGGAAAAATCCTTCGAATATAACTCAAGGCAACCATTAGTCCATAGGGGTGCCATCAATTACCTAAAACCACACATGGAGAAATGTGCTCTTACAACAGTGCCTGCACTAGACTTGAGGCCCTCTACATCAGCTCCTGCTACTGTCAGCACAACTCCTGCTCCATCAGCTCCAGTTCCTCCAGCATCCAGTCCAGCTCCATCCACGACATCTGCAGACATCTTCGCCGACGCTGTTCTCTCGACTCCTTCATCAACAACCGGAGGAGTTCAGCCCAAGAACGCTTAGATATATGCCTTTGAACTTTTTGGTAACTTGTTGCCAAAGGGGGAGAAGTGTATATAGATATTTAGGCTTCAAGTGAGAGAGCATTTGGTGTTTTGTTGCTGTTTTCAAAAACAATGATCTTTTGTTTTGCTTGTGGTACTCGCTTGATGATGTTTGATCATACCCTTTCATGTGTGATGCTACTATTTCCTATCATCTTAATGCTTATGTGATGATCATTCATCTTTGCTTGATTGTGTTGTGCTATGATGTTCATTCTAATTATTTCTCGCACACCACCAAGTTGTATGTGACATGTAAGAAGTGACCCATGTACCTAATCGATTGTGCATTTGCATTCAAACGCAAATTTAAAATAATGAACAAATTTAGGGGGAGCTCTTGCTCATCACATACTTCTCAAAGTGACGATTATATTCATTGATTATATATTTGTCGAAGCTTTGATCTATATGTTGTCATCAATTACCAAAAAGGGGGAGACTGAAAGCACATTTGCTCCCTTGGTAGTTTTGGTAATTAATAACAACATATAAGTCACTGAACTAATGTTTCCACCAAGTATATTTCAGGAAAAGTTCAATGATAGGGATGGCAAAAGGATTGTGGAATTACCCCAAGATTCAAGGAAATAGGTTGGCCAAGCTTCAAGGAAGAGGACTCTACATTTTACATTTGTGAGAAATCACTTTGAGGCCATAGGAAAGCCAATACTATTAAAAGGGGGTAAAGTTTTGATGATGGACAATATGCTCAAACGTGCACAAAGTGACAGTCGCCAAAACATCCACAAACTCTCCCACCAAAGTCTGTCCAAAGCCATATATGCAAGATCGGTGCAACCAACATTCCTATCATGGTGCCACCAATTCTAAACCCTAGATAGACTCAACCAAACCCTAACACTTCAGTGCAGCCGACACTGCACTCAGTGCCACCGAGTTGGGTTTCCAAGTTTCTGTTACGCAAAGTTCTCATTTTCGGTCCGACCGAAAATGGTGAATCGACGTCACTGAGTTTGGTAAATCTGACTGTTGGTCACCTTGTCGGTGCAACCTAGATTTCTATATCGGTCTCATCGAGATTCAAAAGTTGCTAACTTTAAGTCACTTCGGTACCACCGAGATTTACACATCGGTGTCACCGAGTCTGACTTATTGTGTGTAATGGTTGGATTTTTGGAGATGCCTATATATACCCCTCCACCACCACCTACTCGAAAGAGAAGCACTCAAAACTATTCTATACCTATCCTACTTAGTTTTTTGAGAGAGAACCACCTACCCTTGTGTTGAGATCAAGATATTCCACTCCTACCATATGGATCTTGATTTTTAGCCTCCCCAAGTTGCTTTCCACCAATCTCATCTCTTCTACCAAGACAAATCTGTGAGAGAGTGATTGTGTGTTGAGGAGTCTGTCATCTTGAAGCACAAGAGCAAGGAGTTCATCGTCACTACCGAGCCTATTACCTTTTGGAGGGTGGTGCCTCCTAGATTGGTTAGGTGTCGCTTGGGAGCCTCCTACTTCGTGTTGTGAAGTGAACCAAGAAGTTTGTAAGGGCAAGGATATCGCCTACTTCGTGAAGATGTACCCATAGTGAGGCTAGTCCTTCGTGGACGGAATCAGCATGGAATAGTCAAGGTTGCTTCTTCATGGAACCCTCCGTGGGTAGAGCCCTCCGTGCACTCTCACGACCATTACCCTCCGTGGGTTGAAGACTCCATGAACGTGGACGTACGATAGCACCACCTATCGTAACCACGGGAAAAAATCATCGTGTCATCACTTGTGTTTGCTTTCCTACCCCTCTATTTACTTACATGTGCAATGTCTTTACTTTCCGCTGCTACACTCTTGGATATGCATGTGTAGGGTGTTACTTGATATGCTATAAATGCTATAACTACCAAGAATTAAAATTGAGAAAAAGGCAAAACTTTTAATTGGTCAAGTAGTCTAATCACCCCCCCCCCTCTAGACCTACTTTCAATCCTACAAGATGGCCCACGCATTGTGCCAGATCCCGCACTCATGGTGCCTAAAAAGGGAAGAAGAAGAAAGAAGAGGTTCAGGAGTGACATGGATGATATAGCTGGATACACCGGAATGAAACAATTTGGTAGTGGCCACTTCATGGAGGCACCGGACACCAACAATTGTGGAGGATGCAACGATTCGGGACACAACGTTAGGAGATGCACGAAAAGGCCAAGAACCAACACGGACACTAGTCAGACGGGTGGAGGTTCCGCTAGCACACGAGGAGGTAGGAGTGTTGGCACGAGTCGTGGCGGACGCACTAGTCTTAGAGATGGCCATGGAGGAGGACGCACTTGTCTTCGAGGTGGCCGTGAGGAGGACGCAGTAGAGGTGGTCGTGGATTCGGTGGTACTAGGACACGAAGGGTTGATAGAGGAAGGCCTATTGACGTTTTACTTAATCCGGCTGGGTGACATAATTCCCTCTATGCAAGTTTATTTATTTCATACTAACAAATTTTTTTTGGTTCTAGGCATGTCTTCATCCGGTTCAATCACGAGGCCGCCGTGTGCTAACCTGGAGGACATGTCGAACAAGCGGCGGAAGCAAGTTTGGACAAGAATAAGGAGAAAGATGTGAAAATTCCAACGTGTTGGTGTGGAGATGTTTACATTGTCAAGGTGTCCACCGACCGTAAGAAGTCATGGACGGAAGGGAGGAGGTTCTTTTTGTGTCCCAACTACGCACATGATCGTGCACGTCCAACTAACGCCTACGATCTTCCACCGGTAAAATACTAAATCATTGATTCCACGTAATATGGTCAATTTGTTATGCCATCATGTTATGAACACTTATTTTGCGTTTCAATGTAGTCACCGCCTCCTCTGTGCAAGTATTTCACATGGATAGATCATGAAGTGCCACAATATATTCAGGACGATCAGTACAAAGATTGTCTTAGGGGGCAACGTTTGTTTGAAGAATCACTAGAACGAGCTCAAGATGAGGCACGTCGTGAGAAGGAGAAAAAGGAACGAAATAAGCATGAGGAGGAAAGGGCACGTAGAGAGAAGGCTGCTCATGACGAGGAGAGAGCAAGAAAACTTGCAAGGGCTCGCGAAGTGCAAGAGGAGGATGAGGCACGTGACAAGAAAGGGAAGTGGCCTCGTGTTACCCAATAAATTTGTCACATGAAATTGTGACATGTCAAATTTATGGTCTTTGAACCATGTCCTCGAACTAATTTGTGCTTGTCATTCGAACTAATTTGTGTTTGCATTCGAACAAATTTGTGCTTCGTACTGGAACAATGTTGAATGAATTTGAGACTATCAATGTCTGTTATGTAGAAATATAGCTGTTTATCAATATCATTGTATTAAATCTGTGCTACAAACACAAAAAACAGAGCAAAAGCAGAGTATTGCTCTGTTTTGAAAGTCTACCGCCATGGGGTTAGGCGGTATTGTGCCCACTCCTACCGCCATACCCCCTGGCGGTAGGGTCTGGGACTTTCGACTGGTTCCAAATTTGTGTTTTGTAAACGGGTTTGGCATATTCTTTATGTTCGGGTTAGACACCCTACCGCCACTGGGTTTGGCGGTAGGAGCTTGGACTTTGGGGCCTCTTCTTTTTTGCGTTCTGTGACGGAGTTTGTTATATTTTCTATGGTAGGTTAGACACCGTACCACCAGGAGGTTTGGCGGTAACACGCCCACTCCTACCGCCAGGTCCCTTGGCAGAAGGGTCAGGGACTCTCGACCATTTCTAATTTTGCGTTCTGTAACGGGGTTTGTTAGATTTTCTACGGTAGGTTAGACACCCTACCGCTAGGTGGTGTGGCGGTAGCTATTTCACTTTGTTTTTTCCCCTACATTTCATTCTATTTTTCAAATGAAAACTATCAAACATAAAACTAAATAATCAAAAAATGGCCACTTTTCATTTCACCTGTAGACTCATTTCTGCAATGGCCATCCTACATGAATATTATGGTTTCAAAGATCACTTCAAATGACATACAACAAAACAAAACTGAAATGACATATAGAACATCAAGTTACTTAATATGACATAGAAACGTCAAGTCCTTGAGGAGTTCAGATGATAAGGGTACAAGTCATAATAGTTCAAACGACAGCACGGTAAAGCAAAGGGGGACATGTCATTATAGTTCAAATGACAAAGGTTACATAGCCTCATGCTAATTAACACACAATCTCTTTGTCGTACGGCCCCGGGTTGCAACATAGAACATCCCGTCTTTCTTTGACCCATGCCCAACGAGAAGCCTGCTTCGGTAGAAACGAAAATGGTTGCCTCACTAACCAATCAATGACCTGGCCATGGTTTTCCACGTCAAGCTGAACATATTCTTCCCTTGTTGTACACAATGCAATTTGCCTTGCAAGATCACGCCTACAATTTTTTCCTACTTCTTGAGCTTAGTGATCTGCCTCTCCTTTTTTTTAATTAAATTTTCCAAAGCATCCTCACAAAAATGGAACTTTGAAAAGGCTTTACAAGCCGCATTCAACGCATCAACGGCTTCGATCCAGTGGTTCATCTTTTCCTCAATAAATTCGCGTTGACGCTTCGCCGCCGCCTCAGTAGAAACCTCAACATAAATGAGTGGTCTCACCATCCTACATTTCGAGGAGTTACTATTCAGGTAATTATTTTCTTAAGCCTAACACTAACCTCTAACATGACCACTAACACTAGCACTAGATCGAGGTACCCACAACAATGCTAGGCACGTAATACAAACTAAATCACAAAAATAACAATAAATGCATCATATTCATTGATTTGTCCACAACAAATGATGAACTAGGGTTTACAATAAAATGAGCTAATACACTCAAAATAGATGATTTCAACCTATCAAAATGAGGGAAAGTGAGAGAGGTACCTTGGGTGATGAAAGTGATCCGGATCCACCGGACAAATCTCTAGCAAATGAGAGAGATTTGAGAGGCCCTGTTGTGTAAAAGAGAGAGGGGGAGGAGTTGAGCTCGGGAAAGAGGTGAGGGCTGGGGGAAGGGAGGCAAGACCCCACCCAAACAACACTCTATACAATCCAGGACCCTATCGCCAGACCCTTCGGCGATGGGATTAGTAACCCTACTGCCAGTCAGTCCGGCGGTAAGTCCTTTGCCACGTCAGCTGCCGGCTGTCGTCCGTAAAGTCCCCTCCATCTCCGTCCGTCTACATACCGCCGTGCACTCTGGTGGTAGGTTGTCTTAGGCTACCGCCATATCATCCGGCGGTAGGTAAAAGGATCAGATCCCGAAATTTTTCCAACCGGGGGTTAGATCTGGCTAAAATAAGCACAAAGGGTCAAAACACGAAATTTTGCCAGCTAGCTAGCTCCTGGATTGATTGGGCGCGAGTTAGCTAGCTATGGCCCCTGCAGCAATATAAATAGCTAGCGGTCGGCAGTTTCGTATTTGGCCGTTTTGTATGTTGTTCGTGGACACGAGAGGAAGAAGAAGAAGAAGAAGAAGCGGGAAAATATCAACGGCTATTCTGTTTTACAATTGAAGTTTAAGGAGGCATGTTCAGCCGCAGCTCAAAATGGCCCTTAAAATGTGTTTTCGTGAACTGAAAACCGCGTTTTCATTTCCACGGTTTAAGAGGTGTGCTAGAGTTGCTCTGAGTTTGCTTGCTCGCAGCGCAGCAGTGTGATCGACAATGCCACACTAGAGCAAAGAAGGTGCCTGAATCCATGTGGAGCTTCAAGGAATGCCTTCAAACGTACGGCATACGTAATAAATAATGAATAAAAGTGTTGACTCTTCTTGACTGACCAGTCCTCCAATCTAATGAAATGATACGCAGCTCCCGTCGTTAAACAAGAAAAAATGGTTGGTGAACAGTATTGTTGATTTGATTCAAAGAAAGCTTTGTGTTATAGTATCAGTATTGTTGAAAAGTGATGATGTTGCTTGAAAATCAGACCAACCGGGCAGCTTGGTCAATATGATGATGTTGCTTGCCTTTTACCCAAGAATTTTATATATAGTCCTGAAAGATGATGGTTAAGTTCGTCTAGAAGGAAAAGAAAAATTGCATAGGTTGTGGCAGCAGGTGTAGAAATTAACAGAGCCGTCCCTTTTTCAACACTGTATTTTGTCAACACAAGTCTCACTCATCTTGTCTTCAACTCTTTTTTTTTTCCTTTCGAAAAGGATCTTCAGCTCAGTAATTCTCCCAAATGAACAAATAAATCAAAACCTGATTCCTGGTCCATGTGTGTATATAAATAGAGCAGAGCAACAGAGCAATCTAAAGTTACCACCTGCAAGCCAACTTGTTCTTGCTTAAAGAAACACACAAACAAACAAGCCATGGCATCGGTTGTGGTGGATCACAGCCAGCGTGAGATGGAGATCAAAGCCTTCCACGAGAGCAAAGCCGGCGTCAAAGGCCTCGTCGACGCCGGCGCCACCAAGCTGCCCACCATGTTCATACACCCTCCAGAGGATCTCCTCAACTCTTCACTCCCTGATGAAAACAACGAACATCTCCACAAGATTCGCAGCCTCCAGTTCCTCGTGATCGACCTCGCCGGGTTTGAGATGGTGGAGGAGATAAGGAACGCGGCCGAGTCATGGGGATTCTTTCAGCTGGTGAATCATGGGATTCCTCTCGACGTCATGGAGGGAATCCAGAGAGGAATCCGAGCTTTCCATGAGCTTCCTCGGGAGGACAAGGCAAAGTGGTACTCGCGTGACTTTGCTCGGAAGGTTAACTTCTTCAGCTTTCATGGAGATCTCAACGCCACGACTCCGGCCGACTGGAGAGATACCTTGTCTTGCAAGGCTCTGGAAGACCCTCAAAGCTTTGAAGCAATACCACAAGTCTGCAGGTCACCCATTCTATATCACTAATCTTTTAACTTTCAGATTACTTTTCCCATGTTCTTATTCTCACATGTCATTTTATCTTCATATATATATATATATATATATATATATATATATATATATATATATATATATATATATATATATATGATTCCAGTTGTTCTCTTCCTTGACTTGTATTTTTGACGAGGATGTAAATGACTTTAAATTTGGTCTAGTTTTGATATGGTTACTTCAATCTAAAAAGGGGGAAATTCTTTCCAATGTAATAAATATCAATATTTAATATATATTTTGTAGACTGGAGTTAAGGGCGCTTTTGTTTATAATAGAGACAAAAAGATCTTTTTGATAACATTGTTAAAGTGTGCAGAGAAGAAGTGAGGGAGTACATGAAGGGCATTGATGGAGTTGTGAGGAAGTTGTCTGAGTTATTTTCAGAAGCTTTAGGTCTTGGCAGTGATTATCTAGCGAGCACAAGATTCTTCAACGCAAGGTCAATAGCGTGTCACTATTTCCCGATATGTCCATAGCCACATTTGACCATGGGTGGGACCAAGCATAGCGACCTCGGGTTTCTGACCTTGCTCCTCCAAGACAATGTCGGCAGCCTTCAGGTTCTTCATCAAGACGTTTGGATTGATGTTCCTCCGGTCAAGGGTGCGTTGCTCGCAAACATTGCTGACATGATGCAGGTAGTGTCGCAATTTCACCGAATCAAATTGCTATGCACTAATCATATATTGATACATCCATTCATATGAAAAATATAGTTTATTTATTCATGGTCATAAAAATAACTATTTTATCTTCTACTCCCTCCGTCCTATAATGTAAGACGTTTTTTGGACACTACACTAGTGTTAAAAAACGTCTTACATTATGGAACAGAGGGATTATTTTTTTACTTATAGTATTCATCTACATATTATATTGAAAACAATACTTTTATTTTTAATTATAATATATATAACTATTTAAGGTAATATATAAATTAAATATTTTACGAGTACTAGTTATCTTTTTGAAACCTTGATGTTTCTCTTTCAAATAGCAGAGATATAAATACAATTTATTTACCAATCTTTCAATGTCTCAAGTTCTAGTCTTTAATTATAAAATCATATTGAGATGGAGCGTAAACTCGTTACTATGTGAAAATAAAAAAAATATTATAAGGATAAAAGTGACAAATTTATATTAGGCCAATCACATGCCTATCTCTGTTCTGGTTGTTGACGTCACTTTTTAAAAATTGATCATTACTTACTATTAAAGAGTTCAGGATGGTTGTGACACAATTTTTAAAATTTAATAATAAAGTATTATTAAAAACAATGTTTATTTGTAATGATTTCAGAATTTATTTGTGCTAAAAAAAGTTTTTTAATAAATTAAATTATACTACTCACAATAATGCCATGTACCATCATTGATTTCTGTGATGCGTTTTTTCCTTATTAGTTTTTTCACAATTGTGTAGATTGTTACAAACGGGAAGTTCAAGAGCGTGGAGCACCGGGTTCTACTCCGACCAATATAAGCATGCTTTCTAAGCACTGATGATCTTGACAGGCCATACGGGCCAATAAAGGAATTGTTATCAGAAGACAATAGGCCCATCTATGACCAAGTCATATTTCGGGAATACATGAAAAAGTATAAACTATAAATTTTCATCAATGGCGGTGAACTCTATATATCCCATCGTCTTAGAATAAGGTTGTCATTAGTGACCATAATGATGTGGAACAACGGGGGAAAATAGATTATGGGTGTATGTGCTATTATAGGCGGCCATGATTATGTTAATTTCCAGAGTTATTGTGTAATGTATCTCTTTTATAAATCAATCCGGTGTATGGTTTGTTGAATGATTTATGAGATTTTAATCTTGCACTTGTTTATGTTATCATCATCAACAAGTTAGTATATCAGTCAAAGAGTGATTAAATTAGATCTTGAAAATGATTGATTTTCCATTAGTTGCACTTGCACATATTAGCGTTCTGTAGCAAATACCACCTCTGTAAATGTGCTACTTTTTGGTGGGCAAATCGCCATAATAACGGTCACTATGATGATTCTGGAAAAAAGAAAGACGCTCTAACAGAGTTGGCATATGCCTTCAGATCGCCACAATATCTAATGAGTTGGGCATGCCGTTTGGAGAGAGCTCCACATTTGATAGTTGCATGTGACTTTCCGATTTGCCTCGGCGGTCTCCATAATATATCTATCTTCACTCACCGCGTCCAACACTTATGCATGGCCACCTCAAAGGGAGTGAAGGGGTGGAGTTGGCCATCGCAACCTTCCTCGATCGCCATCGCCATCGCCATCGCCATCGTTTGTCCACCAACACCAAGCACTTTTTTCAAAGAAACAATAGAATCAACCGCCAAAAAACAAGTTGGTGCACAAACACTCTCTCTTCCAACTTGTGTTGTGGGATGCCTTCCCCTACATGCATGTATGGTCATTCAACTGCTAGGTCATTTCTAACCGTTGGTTTTTTACTTTGCTAACTGGGACCTAGCTGATCCCTTACCCGTCCTAAGGGAGTAATCTTTTTTACTATGGTTCCAACTCTCTCTCTCTCTCTCTAAATATACTGCACCGCTCAACACGCGAGTAAAAGTCGTGCCTCTCCTTCACTCCCTCCCCCTCCACTCCCACATTGCATCTGCGCTAGCTCCGCCCCTCCCGCCCCCAGTTGGCACCGGTCGGCCACCACAGACGCTCCCTAGGCTCCGTAGGCACTTGTATTTGTGCCTCCCCATCCTGTACACGGTGCAGAACCGGTGGATCTACTGCCGCAGCAGCAGCCACCTGATTTGGCGGCGATTCCGGTGTCGGCGACTGCGCCTTACCTTGGATTGGCTGGGAACTGGACCACATAGCCTCGGCAACGCGTCCACGCCGCATGCAGATATCGATTCGTCTTCTAGCAACACGGATCTCTCCCTTCAACTGTTTGTCAGCAAAGATAAGCCCGACCGTCGCCCAAGCTCAGCGTTGGCGCGACAGCTCGTCAACTCACCGTTGTCGGTCATAAAGTGCGACCACTGCCAGTTGCAGGTGGTGCGTCGAGTTTTGACCACACCAGAATATCCTAGATGGTTGTTCTTCAAATGCATAAAAGATGGGGGTATGTGGTTTTGTTTTAATTCAGCTGTTCACCGGCCTCAGCGCAATTGCGTGGCTCATTGTTTCTTCAAATTTGTATGTAGAAAGAATGCAAATTTTGGTATTTGGAAGAAGAATACATCGATTTATTGATAGCAAGAAATTTGATACATGTCCGTGTTCTCATTGCTAGAATTGAGGCTATAGATGAGACTAGAAAAGAGGACTAAAGGGGATGCAATGTCTACTTCTTAAGAATCGAAAAGGAAATAAGTCGTCGGAACATATCAACATGAGATCTAATTTTGAAGATGTCGTCGCGACGGATTTAGTGATTGATTTAGTTGTTCAACAACTGTACTGTACACCACCCACTAGATACTAATTAAAAGTGCAGTCGGCAACAAGAAAGGAAAAAAGACACGTGCAAATGCCTTAGCCATACCATGCTTTCAAGACCGCAATGGCACTCGCTCCTTGCAGACAAGATTTAGAAGCACTGAAGCATCATGGTTGAAGTATGACCCATGCAGCAGAGACCATCACCATCGAGTCAGAGGGTTGGAGAAACCATACCATGTCACAAAACAAGAGGGAAGAATACGTCCAAGTCGTTGCACCAATAGTCAGTTAACAACCCTCCTTGGAAGACACACCAAGATGCCAAGATCTGAAATGAACCAACAAATCTGGAGACGACACAGTGCGTGTGCGTGTGCGTGTGCGTGTGCGTGTTATGAAACACTCTTCCATCCAAGATATGTTATGACTGTGAAGATGTATGTATGCCAATTACAAAGTTACTTAACACAGACAGACACCAAGTATGTACCTACACAAGCGAAGCGACATACATATAAAGCCTACCAAGAGATGAGGAGGAGCCGTTTACGCCGGCTGCTAGTTCAGTGACCTCCACACACCAACCAGGACAAGCAGCAGAGGAGCCATCACCAGGAGCGCCAGCCAGAGCGACCGCACGGCAGAACCAGTTGACCGTCTTTTTGTTTCTGAAGCCGACTCCTGCCTGGGCATGCAGTCGCTCTTGTGCACGACTACTTCTTCGTGTCCGTTCCGACCGGAATCCTCCTGCTTCAGCCTCTGCTTCAGACCGGCTCCAGGAGCAGGTTTGCACCACAAAATGTTATCTGCGTGTTGTTGTTCCGCGTGCAGGAGTCTGTCGTGCGCACGTTGTTGTCCCAGTATGCTGTTACCTGCATGACAAAATTTACAAAAAGCCCAGCTGCATTTCAGGATACCGAGAGCGGAACACGGATCATCTGACTCTTATAACTAAAAGCATCATGTTTTGAAACTCAACAAGGTTTATTACGTACCATTATTATTGATTGATAGATGCTGGAGCTTGTCTGCAACTTCCACAGAAGAGACTAGTGCTTCATCAGTAGGAGCCATGTCGTGCCCTCTGTCCTGAATATGCATCACAACTCCAGCCTAACGAAACACCATATATTAAAATATTAACAATCCACCAACTACTAGACAGAATCAAGGTAAGTGAGAAGAAACATACATACCATAGTTTTGGAAGCTGCATCATTGACATGATCCTCCTCCTCATGGTTGCTGGACCAACTTGCTGTGCTACAACATGATTCGGCTGCGTCTCCGCTTTCCGACTGAGAAGCTAATAACCTAGGCATAGAGGACTTTGTCATCTCAATAGCGTACGCAAGGCGGATCCTCCTCGCCGCAGTCCCTTGTTGCATGTCCAACAACTCTGCTGGAGTTGTGGGCTGCTGCTGCTGCTGCGTCCAAGGTGCTGCTCCCATAGAGCCCATATCTTGCCCAATTGAATTTATGACCATGTCACTCCTGCCTGGTTCTAGCATAGAGTCCAACAGATGTTCGGGATAAGGAGTCCATGAGCCTGTAGGATTGGACGCGCCCGTTTCGTCATAGGCCGTAGAATTGAGCAGCATGTCCTGCAGGTCCTGCTCATTTATGATACCGTCCGGATACATGGACAAGTCCTGCTGCTCATCACCCATGTTGCCAATGAAAGGGAAATCCGTGTAAGGACGCATTGGGGAATCGAATCTAGGGAATTCATCATGGTATCTTTGCTGCTCGGCCTGTAGGTCCGGAAGCTTGTCCATCTCAATCAGAAGAGAAGCTTCCTGCAATTTATGGATAACCAAACACACAAACATTTCTCATTCAAAACGAAAGATGGAACAGTCTGAAGATGAAATATATGCAGGAAAGGAAAAAAAAGCAGCAGTTGACCTGATCTGATGTCTGCTCTGCATCACCGGCGGCTGCAAGAAGATGGGCCATGGAGGAGTGGTCGGTGGCTACGTTGGTCGGAGTCAACTGGCTCGAATCAGATGGCGAGGCCTTGTCTTCCACCATGGAGGCGCTGGCCGTGGCCGTGTCGTCGTCGGCGTGTAGCAGCGGATTGGCTGGAGGCGACGTGGACGGGGGTTCTGAAACGGGTGCTGGGGTTTCTTCGTCCTGTTTGTTGAAGAGGCGGTAGAGGACGAAGCTATCCTGAAGAAACAGATTAACAAGAAGACATTTGGATAGGCATGAGGTTCCATCGTCGTATTGTTATACATACATGGTGTTATGACAAACAACTTTCAACGGAATCCTATTTATTCCTGTAAAGAAGTGACTGGCTGCACAATGGATATCCATCAAGCTAAGCTAACTGACTGCAAATGGTGCTGCCAAGCTAGGTAGCAGGGGCATTCATATCCATCATATATTTTGACACTAGTGAGTCATTTGAACACATATTCATATTCATCCTGCAACCAAGTATGCCCTGTCCTCCTAGTGTTGTTCAAATCTTATCAAACAACAAGTGAGCTATATATGGTGACTGACTGCAAATCGTACCTACCTAGCACATTCATATTCATATTCATAGTAGTAGAAATAATTGATAAACGAGCAACTGAATGAGTAGGTGAAATGAAATCGAAGCAGAGGAACAAGTTGTGAGCATGATTCCAAGCTATCCTATCCTATCCTAGATAAATAAACAAAGAGGAACACATTTCAACAGACAGACAGACAGACAGACTGCTAATAAGCTTCTCAACTCAGCTAGCAAGCACACTGATGTAAAGTTGAGATGGAAGCAGAGCAGATGGGCATCCATGGCAGCAAGAATTACTCCTACCTAGAGATTCAAGCTGAAATCAATGGAAGCAGAGCAGGGGGAAACAACAAGAGGGGAAAAATTACGTTTTGGGGGCCTGCTGCAGATTGGGATTGGGATTGGGATTGGGACTGGGGGTCTGCGGTGGTGGCGGTGTACTCGTGCATGATCCACGGTGTGCGGGCGCCGCGTGGGGCGCGGCCGCGGTGGAAGACGAGGGTCTTCTTGACGCCGATGAGGGCTCCCTTCCCCCTGCATCCGCCCGGTCCGGGGGCCCGGATGAGGCGGTCCTTGCCGGTGGCCTTCCAGTATCCTGCGGCGGTGGAGCGGCAGGAGCGGGAGGACTTGCCGGGGTACTTGGGGCGGTCGCGTCGGGCGAAGAAGAACCACTCGGGGTCGTCGGACTTGATGACGGAGCGGGCGGGGAGGTCCCAGGGCTCGACCGCCGCCAGGTCCACGTCCGGGATCGCCAGCAGGTCCGGGTGCGCCCGCCCCGCGATCTTGGCCTTGAGGTAGTGCCGCACCAGCTCCTCGTCCGTCGGACGGAACCGGAACCCCACCGGAAGCGCCGCCGCCGCCGGGGACGAGGAGGAGGAGGAGGAGGACTCCGACCCCGCCGCGGTGGTCGTCATGGCTATCGCTGGCTAAAGACTTTCCCTTTCTCCTACTCTGCTTTCTTTTTTGCTTTCTTTGTGTCCGAGAGAGAGAAGAGAAGAGAGGAGAGGAGAGAGGGGAAGCAGACAGACACCCCCACCCCCACCCCCACCCACCCAAACACAATCACAACATTGACATGAGATGAGATGAGATCGAAATCGTCGTCCGTTTGGGTCGCCCCATTAGAGTTGATCTAAACACGTGTTTTGGCTGATCTTTGTTCCTCGTCACGGTCGTTTCAACCCTTTCACATTGTTTTCTTGCCACACTTATAAAAACCTTGATCTATTTAGGGAAGAAAAAAAAACACAAGACAATGTACAAGGCCACTTTCAATACACCATATATGTAAAGTTGTAACGCTGGGAATTAAATGAAAATCTTGATGTGATGCTTTGAGTGGTCTATATCTATTCCAAGTGTCTAAAAGTTTTTTATTGCTACAACTAACGTGATTAGCCAGTGGCATATTTGTATCCACATGTCAAATGCACGTTATGATTAGTCCGTGGCATGTACCTTGGTTGGCATCTTTAGTTCTGCAATCACCCATTGACCGATGGCACTAACGATGGTCCTTTTATTTACAAAGCGACTGTGAACAAGACCTCACACGCAATAGTTGAAACGCAATCGGGTTAAGGTATTGCGGACGACCTCGTCGACACCGAGAGACTTCACTTTGCTAACACATCTACACCGAAGAACACTCACCCGCTGAGGAAGAACCTCGTCGACCTCGTCGACACCGAAGAACCCTCAGCATAGCCAACTGAGGAAGAAGCAACCGGTGTAGAGGGGAAGCAAACACTCACCCACCCAAACACAAACACATTGTTTTATTTCTTCTTCATCTCATTATGCTTGTTTTCAACTCCCTCTCTCTTTTCCACTTTTTTTTGTTTCCCAAAACTTACACACTCTTACGTTTGTACCTATTTAAGCACAAAGTAAGGGATAACGATATACAGACGTTGTCGATGCATCATATCCCGAGGTTGTATCACGTGCGTTAAAATGAAATCTCAACGTTCTCGATGCATTATATCCTGAGGTTGTAGCACGTGTGTTAAAATGAAAATATCTGTATCTACTATTTGTTGTGTCCAGTGCCTTCATTGCATCACATAACGTGGTCGGTCGGTGGCATATTCGCATTTATGCGCCGAAACATGTGTTACGACTTACCTTTATTGTCCACCTTTTCATTGTCATGGTCCCATTCAACCCCCTCACACCATTTTGTTGCCAAAACTGTAAACCTCTACATCTATTTTAGCACAAAAGGGCAAGATAAGGTAGAAGGGCGCTCTCGATGCACCATATCTATAAGGTTGAAAGGTGGGAATTAAATGAAATACTCGATGTGATGCTTTCAGACAGTGGTCTATATCTATTTATAAGTGTCTAAAAGCTTTGTATTTGCCACACCTAACGTGATTAGTCAGTGGCATATTGGTATTGACGTGTCAAATGCACATTATGATTAGTCCGTGGCATGTATATCTTGGTTGGCTATGTTGAGGGTTCAAAACATTACCTGTGTTCTGAGACCAGGTTTTGCGTACAAGTGTTGAAATCATAACAATACAAGACGTGTTATTGGAGTCTGGCACCCCATATAATATGATATAGTGCAAATATGTAGAGTTCAGTTGCAACATTTTAATTCTTATTCAAGAATTTTCAAATATTTGTTCAACATTTTTTAAATACTCATTCAGCATTTTTAATACTTACTCAACATTTTGAAATACTTGTTCAACATTTCAGTACTTATTCTAACATTTTTCAAATACTTGTTCAAACAATTTCAAATACACATTCAGCATTTTTTAGTACTTACTCAACATTTTTGAAGTACTTGTTCAAAACAATTAAAATGTTCAACAATTTTTAATACTTATTCAACATTTTGGCAAATATTTGTTCAACATTTTTAGTATTTATTCAAAAAAATTAAATACGTGTTCAGCATTTGTAATGCTTATTCAAAATATTTAACTACTTGTTCAACATTTTTTAATTCCCGTTCAACAATTTTTAATACTTAGTCAGCATTTTGGCAATTACTTTTCAAAAAAATTCAAATGTGTTATGAAGAGTGTTTTTTTGTGGTATATATATGTAGAATATTAAAGTAGATACTGGTCAGTTTTCTATGTTATTACGCACTGATTTCGGGTCTCAGGATGATCCAAACATTCGGATAACCTTGGGGTTAGGTTACGGAGACCTCACCAAAACTCGCAGATTTGGTCAATCCTGGCCAATTTTCTATGCTATTATTCACATTTTCTGGTTGTTGTGGTCATCTCAACATTCGGGGAAGCCTGTGGTCTGGTTACGGGGACGCGTCAAAACTCGCAGATTTGGTCCATTATGGTCAGTATTATATGCTATTATTCACAATTTTGGTTGTTGTGGCCATCCCAACATTCGGGGAAGCCCGGGGTCCGGCTACGGGGACCTCACCAAAACTCGTAGATTTGGTCCATTCTGACCAGTTTTCTATGCTATTATTCACAGATTTTTGGTTGTCATGGTCATCCGAAAATTCGGGGAACCCCTGGGTCCGCTTATTGGGACCTCGCCAAACGTTGCAGATTTGGTCAATTCTGACCAGTTTTCTATGCTATTATTCACTGTTTTTGGTTATTGTGGCCATCCAACATTCGGGGAAGCCCGGGTCCGGTTACGGGGACATCGACAAAACTCACATATTTAGTCCATTCTGGTCATTTTCTATGTTATTAGCACTGATTTTGTCCATTCTGGTCATTTTCTATGTTATTAGCACTGATTTTGGGCCCCGGGTGATCCAAACATTCAGATAACCTTGTGGTCTGGTTACGGGGACCTCACCAAAACTCGTAGATTTGGTCAATTCTAACAACATTCACGCTCATAGCAGAAATAATTGAGAAACAAGCAACTGAATGAGATGCAATATGTGTCAAGAAACAAAATACGTAGATGAAACGAAACCGAAGCAGAGCAATACAAGAGGCAGAGGATCTGATTTGACCAAGTTATGTGCCTAATTATATGTGCCTAATCAACTAAATAATGATTTGACTGCAACTTGGTATCTTATTTGTACTAGTACCGGCACTGCCGATAACTGTAATAAGTAATCTAGCTAACACATTGACATCCATGGCAGCAAGAACTAGTCATCTAGTCCTAGAGATTCAAGCTGAAATGAATGGAAGCAGAGCAGAGCAGGGAAGAGGAAAGCAAGAGGGGAAAAGTTACGTTTTGGGGCCAGATTGGAGTTTTGGGTCTGTGGTGGTGGCGGTGCGTTGGGGAACGTTGCATGGAAAACAAAAAATTTCCTACGCACACGCAAGATCTATCCATGGTGATGAGCATCTACGAGAGGGGAAGTGGATCTACATACCCTTGTAGATCGCTAAGCGGGAAGCGTTAAGAAACGCGGTTGATGTAGTCGAACGTCTTCGCGATCCAAATCGCCGAGCGTCCCGCAATCCCATCACGATCCGTCCCGCGATCTCATCATGATCCGTCCCGCGATCCAATCACGATCCGTCCCGTGATCTTGATCACGGTCCTTCCGATCTAGCACCCAATGGACGACACCTCCGCGTTCAGCACACGTATAGCTCTATGACGATCTCCGTCTTCTTGATTCAGCAAGAGGGAGCAGAGAGGTAGATGATTTCTCCGGCAGCACGACGGCGTTGCGTCGATGGTGGTGGAGCTATTCCAGCAGGGCTTTGCCTAAGCACCGTCGAACTAGACTAGAGGACAAAACCGATCTAAATGAAGTAGAGGGAGCACGTGGAAATGAGGGTTATTTTTCTCCCCTAAATCCTCTAGTATATATAGGAGGGAGGGAGGGGAGGAGGCAGCCTCAAACCCTCAAGGGCTGGCCGAAATTGGAGGTGGAGGAGTCCTACTCCAATCCTACTAGGAGTAGGATTCCTCCTCTCCACTTGGAAACACTTTCCACCTTTCCACCTTTGGTTTTTTCCACCTCCAGCCACATGGGACTTAGTGGGGGCTTGGGCATCCCACTAAGGGCTGGATTGACTCCTCCCACATCCCATGAGGCCCTTTGGATCGAGACACCCCTCCCGATGGTCCCCAATACTCCTCCTGGCACTCCCGGTACACTATCGATGAGCCCAAAACTTTTCCGGTGACCAAAACAAGACTTCCTATATATCAATCTTTAGCTCTGGACCATTCCGGAGCTCCTCGTGACGTCCGAGATCTCATCTGGGACTCCGAACAACCTTTGTTCACCACCATACATAACTCTATACTACCAAAACGTCACTGAACCTTAAGTGTGCAGACCCTGCGGGTTCGAGAACTATGTAGACATGACCGAGACACCTCTAAGGTCAATAACCAATAGAGGGACCTGGATGCCCATATTGGTTCCTACATATTCTACGAAGATATTTATCGGTTGAACCTCTATGTCAAAGATTCAGTTAATCCCATATGTTGTTCCCTTTGTTCTTCGGTATGTTACTTGCCTGAGGTTTGATCATCGACATCTCCATACCTAGTTCAATCTCGTTACTGCCAAGTATCTTTTACTCATTCCGTAATACAAGATCTCGTGGCTAACACTTGGCCACATTGCTTGCAAGGCTTATTGTGATGTTGTATTACCGAGTGGGCCCTCAGATACCTCTCTGTCACACGGAGTAACAAATCCCAATCTTGATCCACGCCAACCTAACAGACACCCTCGGAGATACCTGTAGAGCACCTTTATAGTCACCCAGTTACATTGCGACGTTTTATATACAAAAGGTACTTCTCCGGTGTCAGTGAGTTGGATGATCTCATGGTCATAGGAATAGATACTTGACATGCAGAAAACTGTAGCAATAAACTGACACGATCATATGCTACGTTTATAGTTTGGGTCTTGTCCATCACATCAATCTCCTAATGAGGTGATCCCGTTATCAAATGACATCTCATGTCCATGTCCAGGAAATCTTAACCATCTTTGATCAACGAGCTAGTCTATTAGAGGCATACTAGGGACATGGTGTTGTCTATGTATCCACACATGTATCTGAGTTTATGATCAATACAATTCTAGCATGGATAATAAACGATTATCATGAATAAGGAAGTATGATAATAACTAATTTATTATTGCCTCTAGGGCATATTTCCAACAGTCTCTGACGGGGGGACAACCCCGGGGTATCCTCAAATGCCCCCTTTGCCCTAACTCACCAAAAGCGATTAAAGGGCAGGCCGTTTCTCCTAAGCGGTCCGGCTACGCCTTGCCGGCCGCGACCCTCCGGCTAGGGACCGCCGGCTATGCATCCGCCGGCTACGGCACGCTAGCCGGCTGAGGACATTGCCGCCTGGCCTCCTCAGCCGGCTGGGCATCGGATACCATTGCGAGGGCCTACGCGGCAATAGTGGACCCCATCCCATCGGGGGTCAGCGCCCGTATGGCTACAGTGAAGGCGTCAGGACCTCTGACCCTGGTGGATGGCGATCGGGCCTCCAACAGTGCCGGCACGCCTCAACCACTCCATTACCTGACCCGGCATGGCTACAGGGCGGCCGGCCGGGCGCCACAAGACGACATCACAAGGGGCGACCCGTGCCACGATGTGACCGGCGTCGGGACACACCGTGCGGGCCCCGCCGGCTCCGGACGAGACCCTTCAGCCGGTGGGGCCTACCAGTGACAAGACCCTACAGCCGGCGGGCCCCATAGACGGCCCAAGAGGCTGCCAGCCGGGGCCCTCCCCGGCCTTTTATCCCTACGGTAATCCGGGGGGTTGGCCTATAAAACCCCCCGGACCACCCCCATGCAAGGAGTTCAAAGTTTGCTCCACATCCCGACTCATCACACGCACACGTAGAGGTAGGAAGACGGCTACTTCTCCTTCCTCGCTCATACAGCTCCAGGAGCATCGTTGTAATCTCTCCATCACCTAATCTAGACCGAGCAGGACTAGGGGTATTACCTCCCACGGAGGGCCCTGAACCTGGGTACATCGCGTGTCACTCACCGTCTGTGCCTAACCCCGCTCCCGGAGCCCGCTGGCGTCCTTCGGCCCCTCTCGATAAGCCTACCCATGGCATCTGCCGTGACGACACCACGACAGGTTGCGCCCACCGTGGGGCCGTCCGTGGCGTCGGCCGGAGTCACGCTCCTGGCGGGGTCCTTCACCACCTCCCCCGGTCGTCTCGTGCCCGAGAAGAACCACATGCTCGCGGGGCTTGCTCCGGCAGGTCCCACGGGCAGCGCGGCCGGCGTCTCTGACGGGCACCTCGGCCGCAACCTCGCGTTCAACGTCGCTGCGCTTACCGGGCAGCTCAGCAAGCTGAGCCTCGCCGACGCGCCGGCGGTCAACGAGTACCCTAGCTGGGTGCTCAACTGCACCGAGCCTCCCTCGTCCGCGGGCGCGCTCGCCACGGGCGAGGCCATCGGCTCCCACACTCGCGTGGGAGTGATGGTCGCCACCTCTTCCACCACCTCGGGCCGTGTGCGAGCGGCCGAGGCCAGCACAGCCGCGTCTCGCGCCGGCACCTCCGACCCGCTCGCCGCCACCCTCCGGGGTCTGGGCACTCCCATCGCCATGACGGCGGATCCAGCTACCGGCAGGGTCGAGCTGGAGGCAGCCTGCCGCCTGCTGTTCGAGGACGCCAGCGCCCTCGTCGCTGAGCAGCACCGGATGGAGGCCGCGCAGCGGGAGTACAACTCCGCGTACGATCTCACCCCGGCTGGCCCCGAGCCCAGCCGGCGTGGGTTCGTGCGGGAGCGTAGCCGCGTGGTCGCGGAAATCCTCGGCGGACTCCTCCCCGTCTACAATAACCCCATGGCCAACCTGCGCGCCGCCAATGTTACCTATGAGGACTTGGCAACGTTGGAGGGCGAGGAACTCGCCGCGCGCGAGCGCCACATCAAGGACCTCATCGACACCGCCAATGCACAACAGGCCGGCCTCACCCCCGGCGGGGCCGTCTTGGAGTTCCCCCGCCCCGAGGGCGAGGACGCTGGTGTTGCTTCCCGTCGGCCGGCTCAGCACTCCAGCGCCCCTCGTCACTCCGTCCGGAACTCCCGGGGGATTAACGTCCAACGCCCCCTATCGCGCGGGAACGAGCAGCCGGCTGTGAACAGCCAGCGCAGCAACAACCCGGCCCGCAACAACCGCCGCGATGAGGCACTGACAGGAGGCAGCCGGCGCACCCGTGAGCACACCCCGCCACCGCGGCAAGAAGCCGCGCGGTCCATCCCACCGGTCGTCCGTCCCGAGATGGCGGCCCGGCTCGAACCGCGCGTCCCCCACAGCGACAACGATGCCCAGCTCCGTCTCGACCGGCTCTCGTAGTCGGCCCTCCTCGAGGTGGAGGGCTCGATAGGCCCGGCCTGCTTTGGCCCCCGGATCCGCAACGAGCCCTTTCTGCCCGGCTTCACCCTTCCTCGCGACACCCCAAAATACATCGGGGCCGCCAAGCCGGAGGACTGGCTGATCGACTACACCACCGCCGTCGGCATCGCTAGGGGAAACAAGCGCGTAGCCGTCCGCTACGTCCCCCTCATGTTGATCGGCTCGGCCCGCACCTGGCTTAACAGCCTGCCCGCCAGCAACGTCAACACCTGGACGGACTTCGAGGAAGCCTTCGTCCGCAACTTCACCGGCACCTACAAACGGCCCGACCGGCCGGGCCGCGACGTCCAGAAGTTCACCGGCTGCCTCGCCTCCCTCAGCCGGTTCATCAGCCAGCTGGGCAAAAAGGCCTTGCCCCTCTACGGGCTCCTACGCAAGTCGGTCCTGGTCGAGACGGGTCGGGACCTCTTGAAGAAGCCGGCCCTGTTCGACTGGTCCGACAAGGCGGACGCGACGTTCCGCGGCCTCAAGCGGGCTCTCACCAGCACGCCCATCTTGGTCGTGTCGGCCGACAAGGAGCCCCTGCTCGCTTACATCGCGGCCACCACGCGTGTCGTCAGCATCGTCGTAGTGGTGGAGCGGCCGGAAGAGGGCAAGACACTACCGACGCAGCGCCCCGTCTACTACCTCCACGAGGTCCTCTGCGCCTCCAAGCAGAACTACCCCCACTACCAGAAGATGTGCTATGGCATATACTTCGCCGCCCAGAAGATCAAGCAGTACTTCCAAGAGCACGTCATCACCGTCGTGAGCACGGCGCCGCTGGGCGAGATCATGGCCGGCCAGGACGCCACCGGCCGGATCGCCAAGTGGGCCATTGCCTTGGCCGACTACGAGATCCAGTACGAACCCCGTACCGCCATCATGTCCCAGGCGATGGCCGACTTCCTCATCGGCTGGGCCGAGACCCAGTTCGTACCGTCTCCGCCCGACTCCACGCACTGGCGCCTGCACTTCGATGGCTCGAAGATGCGAACCGGCCTGGGAGCCGACATCATCCTGTCGTCTCCCAGAGGCGACCAGCTCCACTACGCCCTCCAGATCCACTTCGCCGCCTCCAACAATGTGGCCGAGTACGAGGCCCTCGTCCACGGCCTCTGGCTCGCCAAGGAGATCGGCATCTGGCGCATTATTGCTTCGGCGACTCCGACCTCGTGATGCAACAAGTCTCTGGCGAATGGGACGCCTGGGACACCAACATGGCCAGCTACCGCTTCCTCGTCCAGCAGCTCACCGGCTCCTTCGAGGTCTGCGAATTCCACCACGTCCCCCGTGCAGACAACGAGGCGATCGACACGCTAGCCAAGATCGTCTCCACCCGGCAGGCCATCCCATCCGGCGTCTCCCTCGAGCGGCTGCTGAAGCCCTCGATCAAGCCCTCTCCCGAATTGGAGTCCATCTTCGTTCCGGCGAGCGCAGCCGGCACCTCGGCGGAGCCGACTTCCCAACCAGCCCCGCCGGCTGCGGCGGCTCTGCCGACTCCATCTCCACCCGCCTCCGAGCCAGCACTTCCCGCCACGACGATCGAGCCGTCCACCTCTGCGCGCGCCGGCTCCGAGACCGCCGGCGTCATGATGACGGACGACGTCCCGGCCACTTCCTCACCCCCAGGGGCTGGCAAGCAGGTCCCGGGGACTGACGAGCCAGTCCCGAGGGCTGAGCCGACCCTTATCTTGGCTCCATCATGGGCCCAGCCCATCCTGGCATTCCTCCAGCGCGGCGAGCTCCCCTCCGACGAGGCCACTGCGAGGCAAATTCAGCGCCGGGCCCCAGCCTACAGCATCATCAACCGCAAGCTGGTTCACCGCAGCACCACCGGCGTCTTCCAGCACTGCGTCGAGCCGGAGAAGGGGCACGAGATCCTCCTCGACATCCACCAGGGCGAGTGCGGGCATCACGCCGCCTCCAGGTCCCTGGTGGCCAAAGCATTCCGCCACGGTTTCTTCTGGCTGACCGGCCTGGAGGCGGCCAAAGAACTGGTCAACAAGTGTGAGGGCTGCCAGCGCTTCAGCATGCAGAGCCATCTGCCGGCTACCCCCCTCCGAACCATCCCCCTTTCATGGCCTTTCGCCGTATGGGGACTGGACATGGTGGGACCATTCAAGACCGCCCGAGGCGGCATGACGCATCTGCTGGTTGCCGTCGATAAATTCACCAAGTGGATTGAGGCCCGGCCAATCAAGAAGCTGGACAGCCCCACGGCCGTCCGGTTCATCGAAGACATCACAGTCCACTACGGCATCCCCCACAGCATCATCACTGACAACGGCATGAATTTCGCTAAGGGTGCGCAGCGCACTTCTGCTCAAGACGGGGCATCCGTCTCGACCTAGCATCCGTTGCCCACCCACAGTCAAACGGCCAAGTCGAGAGGGCAAACGGCCTGCTCCTGTCCGGCATCAAGCCCCGGCTCGTGACACCACTGGTCCGGTCGGCCGGCTGCTGGGTCGAGGAGCTGCCGACTGTCCTTTGGAGCCTCCGGACCATGCCCAACCGGTCGACCGGCTATACCCCGTTCTTTCTCGTTTACGGGTCCGAGGCGATCATCCCCACCGACATCGAGTTTGATTCGCCTCGGGTTACCGTGTACACTGAGAAGGATGCAAAGGAGGCAAGGGAAGACGGCGTTGACCTCCATGAGGAAGCCCGCGAGCTAGCTTTGAGCCGGACGGCCATCTACCAACAGAAGCTCCGGCACTACCACAACAAGCGGATCCGGCCACTCTCCTTACGCGAAGGGGACTTGGTGCTCAGGCGGATCCAGCGAACTGCCGGCCAGCACAAGCTGTCCTCCCCATGGGAGGGCCCATTCATCATCAGCCGGGCGCTGCACAACAACTCGTACTACCTAATAGACGCCCAGAAGCCGCAGAAGCGCAAGAGAGACACCTCCGGTGAGGAGACGGAGCGCCCGTGGAACACGGCGCTCCTCCGTCCGTTTTATTGCTAAGAACCAGCGTATGTACCCTCCCTTTTTTTGGGCCTATGAATATAACAGGGGCCCCAAGCCGGTGCTTGGGGCACGCCCCTTTTCGTCCTTTCCAAAGTTTTCTTCCCGTCGTTCTAAAGCGCTTCGATCGAGTCCAGTTCCCGGGCCTGGGGGCTCGCCCGGTTCCCTCCCAAGGCGGACAAATTGTGTGGGCAAGAAATCCTTTGCCTCCCCTCCCTAACCAGCTACAGACCGGTTCCTGGCTGTCCGGTTGAAGGGTTCATGGGGTACGAAGGGACTTCCCACACAAGGACTAGCCGATGCAGGGCAACCGGACCGGCCTAACAGAACCGCACTACTCCTAATAACCGGCCTCTGTCGGCTCAACCTAGCCCTAGCCAGTTGACTCTAAAAGTTCGCCGGTTTTTCCCAAGGACGAAGCCCCGTCCCTGTCCCAGACCGGCTCCCGGCTGGCCGGCAGGCGGAGTGGAAGCCGGAAGAAATCCTGGCACGCGAATACAAGTCAAAAGGCGAAGGGCGAAAGAAAAGCCGGCACGCACACTATTCAACAAAGGACGAATAACATAAAATTCAAATGATTAAAGAGGCCCACGGCCACAATTTCATTACATATGTTCTAAATACACCCCCAGTGGGTGGAGTTCGAGTTCTAAACAAAAGTGCAGAGAAAATAAAGAAGGCCCAAACGATGACAGCTTCGGGCTGGCCCTCCTCCGATGCCGGCATTCCTAGAGCCGGCGGCATTCAAGCTCCTGTGGCCGGCGGTGCTGGCGCCTTCGAAGCCGGCGCTCCCGGGATGGCCGAAGTAGAGGCTCCCGCATCCAGAGACGGTTCAGACGGGGCATAGTCGTCGGTGTCGGACCCCCCGTCCTCCGTCTCACCTTCTCTCCCCTCCGGGTCGTCCCAGGCGAGCCCATAGTGGTCCTCTGGGATCGCCACACCGTCCACACTGCGCTCCGGGACGTACTCGTCCCACGCAACGAAGGAGGCGAGCTCGCTAGCCCGCGCTGCAGCTCGTCCGCCACCACCTCCAACTCCGCGTCGGTACCGGCGCGCTGGGCCGTGAGCAGACCCAAGTCAAGCTCAGGGTACCACGACCTGGCGACGCGGAGCGCCATCTCCGCGCCGGCGCATGCTGCGGAGGCCCTCCAGGCGTTTACCCGTGCGGTTCCATACTCCAGCCACCTGGCGAGCCGGGTCATGGAGTCCGGATCCACCGCCCTGGGCCAGAGGGTGCGGACCAGCGCCGAGTCGGACGTCTGGAGCCGCCTCGTGGCGCGGACGACCTCCGTCAGGCGCGCGTCGGCGGCGGCTCCCACTTTGTCCAGGTTCCAGGGGGCATGCTCCCCAACAGCTTCCCCCTTGGCTCGCCGGGCCTCGCGGTCGGCCTCCACGGCTGCCTCCGCGGCTTCCTGCGTGCTGGGGAAAAGTCCTAAGAGGGGACGAGAGGTGAGCATGAGGCGCAACGGAGAGGAAGATGCAAAAAGGGAGAAGGGGTAGAAGACTTACGACGCATCATCTGGTCCACCCTCTTGACCCTGCTCCTGCAGCCGTGCCTCCCGGGCCTCCGCCTCCTAGCACTGACGCTCGTTCTCCTCCCAGGCCTCTTGCGCCTCCTTGGCCGCCTTGGCCAGCGCGGCATCTTGGGCCTCAAGCTTTTAGTGGAGTACCTTCTCCCGCTCCTCCGCCTCCTGGCGGAGAACCGCCTCCCGCTCCGCCAACGCCAGGCGGTGAGCCTCCTCGAGTGCCTTCCGCTCCGCCCTCGCCCCCTCCGGCTTCTCACGGAACCGGCGACACTCGGCCATCACGGTGTCACACTCCTTGTACAGGCGCACCACCTGACGCCGGAGACTGGCCGTCTCGGCGTGGGTGGCTTTATGCGACGAAACCTCCGCTGTAAGAAAACAACAACAAAAGGGATTCCGCCCGCCTCCGAGGCAGCTGGCCTGATTCCCGGGAGCTACGCCCCCTCACTGAAAATGCAAAGATACGTACCTCGCAGGTCCGCGGAGACGACGGCGAGCCGGTTCTCGGTCCCCCGGTACAACCCCAAAAGGGTGTTGTACGTGGCCACCCGACGATCGTGCGCCGCCTGCAAGACAGCAACAACATGGCTGCTTTAGGCCCGACCCGCCTGCACCCCAGCCGGCTCGGGCCTAGGGGGCTACACCCAGTGGGTGCGCTGGCGCGCCCCCACTGGAGAGAAGAGTGAGAAGAGAAAAGTAGAAGACCAGAAGAAAGAAAGGGAAACTTACCGCGACCGCTTGCTCCAGGCTCACCAGCCGGTCATTGGCGGCCCGGGCGTCCTGCGTCACCTGGGTGCGGCAGGCGGCAAAGGCCTCCACGACGGCGGCCACCGCCGCCCCAAGGGCGTTCGACGGCTCGCCAAAGGCCGAGCCCCCGGTCGTCGCCCATGTCTGCTGCGGCCGGCCCCCGGCTGCAGGTCCTTCGTCGTCGGAGACCATGACGGGGCCGGCCCCCATTGTCTCCATGATGCCGAGGGTCACCGTTGACATGCCTGCCGCGGCCGTCTCCTCGGTCGTCGCAGCCCTTGCCTGGGGCGCTCCGCCTCTAGTGACTCCTGGCCGGCTCGCGCCCAGCGCCGGCACCTCCGGAGACGGCATCCCCAGCGCCGGCACTTCGGGAGCCGGCATTCCCGATGTCGGCACCTCCGGGGCCGGCGTTCCCGATGCCTACACTTCCAGGGGCGGCGCCTCCGCCCCTGGTGGCACGTCGCCCACCTCCGGCGGGGCATCGTCCATCGCCGGTGGCACGTCGTCCGCCATTGGCTGGGCGGCGTCGCGGCCCCTCTTTCCCGCGTCCTCCGCGGCGTCCGCGCCGGCCTCCGCGGACTGCCCGGAGCCGTGGAGGCCCGGTGTCCTCTCCTCTGGGTCATAGGGGAATGCCTCACATGCGCCGCCGCCGGCCTGCCCGTTGGTTCCCCCTCCCCCCGTTCCCTCGCCGCCTCCTCCCACCGGCGGCGTTCCTCGGTGCGCCGCTCCCGCTCGGCCTCCTCGAGGTCGAGTCACGCTTGGCGCTCCCTGGCCTCGGCCGTCGTCGACGGCGCTGCCCTCTCCGTCCCGCCGCCTAGGGTCTTCCCCAGCGCACGCGCCTCCCTGGTAGCAGAAAGATAAGGGGCGGGAAGGAAGGATGGCGGGAGGCAAACTGAGGAGGGGAGGGAGATGAACTTACCCGATCACGATGGGGACTGCCCGTCTCGAGGGCCCCGACGGGGCAACCCTCTGCTTCTTGCTCCCTCCTCCGCGGCTGCCGCCCGGCTGCGCGGTCGCCACGCGTTTGGGCGCCGGCTTGGGGGCGGTCGGCCCTTTCCCTTTGTCGTCTACGGTCGGGTCCCCCGGCTGGAGCTGCCTCCGGCTCATGGTTGGCGCCTCCACGGCGCCATGACCTCTCCCTCCGAGTACTCCTTCGGAGCCTCTACAGCACGGGGCGGCTCTTGCTCAACATCATCATCAGGCCAGGCCTGTAGATGTGTCTGGGAAGGAGACTCACCCGTCGACTCGGCCTCGTCGGCCTCATCCGTCTCTGTCTCGGCCTCCTCCCTCTCCGACGCATCGGCTCTCCCAGAGACGGCCGGCTCCACGTCGTCGGCGTCCTCGACCTCCTCGAGGTCCGAATCTGCCGTGTCGGGCGCCGGCTCCGCGTAGTTCTGCAGGAGCGGGAACTTCTGCAGACAGGTCGGACGGTGCGCATCGTCAGAACAAAGTGAGAAGAGTCCTACAACAGCAAAAGTGTGGCGAAAGGAGCCGGTCGAAGTACTTACCTGTGGCGCCGGGTGGCTCCGGCTGTAGGGGATCTTCCCTCACTGCCATTCGCCCTCCTTCATCATCGCTGTCGTAATGGCGTTCACCTTCCTCGCCACGTGAGCCGGCTTCAGCTCCTTGGTGGAGAGCCAGCAAGGATCGTGGCGTCCCCCCATCTGGCAGATGAGGTGCGACCGCTGCTGCAGTGGTGCCACCCGACGCGCCATCATCGCTGCCAGCAGGTCGGTGGCTTTCAATGCCCCCGGCCCGGTCAGCTCGAGGAGACGGGCGCAGAGCCGGTCGGCCGTCTCGGGAGGCTGAGGCGGCATCGCCCGCAAGTTCAACATGGCGGTCAGCGGATGGTTGTTAAAGTCGGGGAGGTTGATGAAGTCCTCCTCCGGCTTCACATTCTTCACATAGAAGAACCCCCGCTACCAGTACTTCACCGACTCATGCAGCGGGAGCTTGGGGAGGCCGGTCCCTTTGCGGATGTGGATCGAGGCGCCCCTGCAGGCAGTCATCACCATCTGCTGCGTCACCGGATCCTTCACCGTTTGCCGCTTGAGGAAGAACAGTCGGCACCAGAAGTCGAGCCGAGGCTCGACCCCCAGTTATCCTTCGCAGAGGATGACGAAGGCCGCCAGCTGCAAGATGGCATTGGGGGCGAGATGGTGCGGTTGCAGGCCGAAGCGCGTCAGGAACCGGCGGAAGAATGCGCTCGTCGGCAACCCCAACCCGCGGTGGAGGTGGTCGGCGAAGACCACGACCTCGCCTTCCCGCGGCATCGGGGAGTTCTTCGACCTGGCCGGTCGTGCCTCCAGGTGCTCCTCCACTGGGAGCTTGCGGCGGTGGCAGAGGTGCTCGATGAACGTCGCGAGCCTCCTATCCCACGCACCCTTGGTCACCATGGTCGTGGTGGGGATGTGCGGTCGCGACGATGGCATGGAGGTTCAGCGGCGGACCGGGCCCTCTACGACGGCGGGCGGTGGTGTGGAATCCTCGCGAGCTCTACCTGGCGTACCTTTCTCTGTCTCTCTCTCACAGCGAGGGGGGCAGGGGGACGAGATCGAAGCGACGGAGGCGAGGGGAGCAAACAAGCTGCACCTCTCCCCCTCCTCTCCCTTTTATACCCTTCGTGGGCAGGTCGTGGGGAGTGCACCCGCTGCCCATGACTCCCGAAGCGTGCGGAGCGGTCATCATGGCGCTCAGGAACGCCAACTGCCCGCCCGTGCCGTGCGAGATCCACGTGCGCGGATCGAGGCCGCGGTCATGCCCCCCCTCCGTGGTCCGATCTTTTCCGGCACGTGGCCTGTCAGGCTACGACCCGCACCCCCTCCGCGTGGCGCAGCTCTTCGGCCCGACAGAGGACCTGAAGCGGCGCGCATGGCCTCGGCCGGCTGCGGAGCCGGCTGGCCGCCTGCTGGTGTCATCCGGCCCTCCGGACATCCCCTCGCACACTAGCGATCTTCAAGTTGGCGAGGACCGTCGTGACCCGTCGGCGGGCCTCCCCGGCTTCGGGGACTACTGACGGGGGGACAACCCCGGGGTATCCTCACATGCCCCCTTTGCCCTAACTCACCAAGCGCGATTAAAGGGCGGGCCGTTTCTCCTAAGCGGTCCGGCTATGCCTTGCCGGCTGCGAGCCTCCGGCTAGGGACCGCCGGCTACGCATCTGCCGGCTACGATGTGCTAGCCGACTGAGGACATTGCCGCCTGGCCTCCTCAGCCGGCTAGGCATCGGATACCATTGTCAGGGCCTGCGCGGCAATAGTGGACCCCATCCCATCGGGGGTCAGCACCCGTATGGCTACAGTGAAGGCGTCAGCACCTCTGACCCTGGCGGATGGCGACCGGGCCTCCAACAGTGCCGACACACCTCAACCACTCCATTACCTGCTTTGGCATGACTACAGGGCGGCCGACCGGGGCGCTGACCTCAGCCAGGCGCCACAAGACGACATCACAAGGGGCGACCCATGCCACGATGTGACTGGCGTCGGGACCCCCCGTGCAGGCCCTGCCGGCTCCGGACGGGACCCTTCAGCCGGCGGGGCCTACCAGCGACAAGACCCTACAGTCGGCGGGCCCCACAACCGGCCCAAGAGGCTGCCAGCCGGGGCCCTCCCCGGCCTTTTATCCCTACTGTAATCCGGGGGGTTGGCCTATAAAACCCCCCGGACCACCCCAATGCAAGGGGTTCAAAGTTTGCTCCACATCCCGACTCATCACACGCACACGTAGAGGCAGGAGGACAGCTAGCTCCTTCTCCTTCCTCGCTCATACAGCTCCAGGAGCATCGTTGTAATCTCTCCATCACCCAATCTAGACCGAGGAGGACTAGTGGTATTACCTCCCACGAAGGGCCCTGAACCTGGGTACATCGTGTGTCATTCACCGTCTATGCCTAACCCCGCTCCCGGAGCCCGTCGGCGTCCTTCGGCCCCTCTCGATAAGCCTACCCATGGCATCTGCCGTGACGACACCACGACAGTCTCCCACTTGCACTAGAGTCAATAATCTGTTGGAAATATGCCCTAGAGGCGATAATAAAATAGTTATTATTGTATTTCCTAGTTCATGATAATTGTCTATTGTTCATGCTACAATTGTATTAACCAGAAACCGTAATACATGTGTGAATACACAGACCACAACATGTCCCTAGTAAGCCTCTAGTTGGCTAGCTCATTGATCAATAGATGGTCACGGTTTCATGACCATGGACATTGGATGTCGTTGATAACGGGATCACATCATTAGGAGAATGATGTGATGGACAAAACCCAATCCTAAGCATAGCACAAGATCGTCTAGTTCGTCTGCTAAAGCTTTTCAATGTCAAGTATCGTTTCCTTAGACCATGAGATTGTGCAACTCCCGGATACCGTAGGAATGCTTTGGGTGTGCCAAACGTCTAACTGGGTGGCTATAAAGGTGCACTACGGGTATCTCCAAAAGTGTCTGTTGGGTTGGCACGAATCGAGACTGGGATTTGTCACTCCGTGTAACGGAGAGGTATCTCTAGGCCCACTCGGTAAGACATCATCATAATGAGATCAATTTTACGAAGGAGTTAGCCAAGGGATGATGTCTTACAGAACGAGTAAAGAGACTTGCCGGTAACGAGATTGAACAAGGTATAGGGATACCGACGATCGAATCTCGGGTATCATACCGATAGGCAAAGGGAATTGTATACGGGATTGATTGAATTCCCGACATCGTGGTTCATCCGATAAGATCATCGTGGAGCATGTGAGAACCAACATGGGTATCCAGATCCCGTTGTTGGTTATTGGCCGGAGAAGTGTCTCGGTCATGTCCACGTGTCTCCCGAACCCGTAGGGTCTACACACTTAAGGTTCGATGATGCTAGGCTTATAGGGAAATGGTATACATGATTACCGAAGGTTGTTCGAAGTCCCGGATGAGATCCCGGACATCACGAGGAGCTCCGGAATGGTCCGGAGGTAAAGATTGATATATAGGAAGTCCAGTTTTGGTCACCGGAAAGTTTTCGGGCTCATCGGTATTGTACCGGGAGTGCCGGGAGGGTGCCGGAGGACCCCCGGGAGGGGTGTGACGACCATAGGACTTTGTGGGCCCTTACAGGAGGTGTGCCAGCCCTTATTGGGCCAGCCAAGACCTTCTAGAAAGTTCCATGCGGCTGGAGATCTAGAGATAAAGGGCAAAGGGTTTTAAAAGAGGAGATCCACCTCCCTTGTGGGAGGTGGACTCTATCCCCACTTCGGCCGAAGCCCTCCTCTTTGGAAGAGGGGCCAAGGCAGCTCTCCCTCTCCCTCCTCCTATATATACTTGAGGTTTTGGCCTTTTGAGAACAGATCTGAACTCTCTCTCTCTCACGGCGAAGCCCTACCTCTCTTCTTCCTCCTCCGCAGCGCTTAGGCGAAGCCCTGCCGGAATACCTTGCTACTCCACCACCACCACGCCGTCATGCTGCTGTTGGAGCTCTTCCCCAACCTCTCATTCCTCCTTGCTGGATCAAGGCGTAGGAGACGTCACCGGGCTGTACGTGTGTTGAACGTGGAGGCGCCGTTGTTCGGCGCTTAGATTGGAATCCACCGCGATCTGAATTGCTGCGAGTACGACTCCAACAACCGCGTTTTTGTAACGCTTCCGCTTAGCGATCTTCAAAGGTATGAATATGCAATCTCTCCCTTCTCGTTGTTGGTTTCTCCATAGATAGATCTTGGTGACACGTAGGAATTTTTTTGATTTACTACTACGTCTGCCAACATAATCTAGTTCACATCATCATGTGATTCGCATTGTTATGAATCTAACACCCAATGAGTTCTGGGGCTCGATCATGCTTTGCATGTGAGAGAGGTCTTTTAGTCAACGGGTCTGCGACATTCAGATCCGTGTGTACTTTGCAAATCTCTGTCTTATTGTAGACACTGCTACCACACAGTACTTGGAACTATTCCAAATGACTGCTCCACTATACGTATCCGGATTGCTACTAAGAGTCATCCGGTTTGGCGTTAAAGCTTGCATCGACGTAACTCTTTACGACGAACTCTTTATCACCTCCATAATCGAGAAATATCTCCTTAGTCCTCTTGTTACTAAGGATAACTTTGACCGCTATCTAGTGCTCCACTCCTGGATCACTCTTGTACCCCTTGATAGACTCATGGCAAGGCACACACCAGGTGCGGTACACAGCATGACATAATATAGAGCATATGGCTAAAGCATAGGGGACGACCTTCGTCCTTTCTCTTTCTTCTACCGTGGTCGAGCTTTAAGTCTCACTCAACTTCACACCTTACAAATCAGGCAAGATCTTCTATCATTATTAACTTTGTATCTTTTGGCATCTATGTTATGAACATATGTATTACTACGATCAAGATTCAACAAACCATTTTCATTGGATGCATGACCATTGGAGGTATTATTCATGTACACAGAATAACCATTATTCTTTAACTTAATTGAATAATCGTATTTGCAATAAACAGATTTTTTTTAATCATAGGAAAAAGGGTGTTACAAGTATTGTGGCCTGAAAGGATGCCAGGCCAAGAACAGGAACAATGCCGACAGCAAGCATCATTACAACATTACATCAACACATCACTAATCAGTCCGGCTCGCGTGGTCTGTCCAGAAGCTGCTGAATTTTGTGACACCCAGCCTGGTTCCATAGCATAAACTTGCACGAACTTTTGACTCAAGACCTTAAATCATGCACCGTTTATTGTGCTTTTTTTTAAAAGGAGTGTGACCTCCGGCCTCTACATCAACATGATGCATACGACCGTTTATTGTGCATGAAAGCTAACTTGAGACACCATCATGTGCTACTCCTCAAACATGTTAGACACTTCCATAATCAATCCAGTTTAGGTGGAAAGTTGCAGCTTGAAATCTGATGTGGCATCTCTCAATTGACACCGAAAGCTCTCCAACACATATATAATTGTTTTTGCGCATATCTTCCTTTGACTTGTCCACTCGTTTAACTTGAATATAAGAATGGTCCTTGCACTTTAGATGCTCTAACCATGAACTGGTCCGTGTCACCGAGTCTTGGCCCGCAATATCCCACAACGCCACAAACATCCTTTTTTTTAGAAAAGGAGGTTGAACTCCCGGCCTCTTCATCAATTGATGCATGCAGCCCCAAACACCGTTGCGCACACCAATTAATTAATCACCTCGCTGCTGGCCATGTCACCTTGTCATCAGCTCTGCTATAGGTTTGGAACGAATTTCATTTATGTTCCCCAACCGTTGTTGCGCTCCATTTCTATTGGCCTCGTGTCATCGCAGTTGTTTGGGCGTTGACAGATGGTCAGGGGTGCTGAGTTGGTGGCCATGGTGCCAATGACGCGGGCAGCGCAAACCGTGCGCTTCCTACTCCACCTTTGCCGGCCACATCGACCACCTTAATTCCTGTCTAGCCGCTCCTTTTACCTTAAGGTGGTCGATATGGCAACTCCAGGAATTAAGGTGGTCGATGTGGCAAAGGTGGAGTTGTACAGCAGCGAGGTGCCGCACGATATGCTGTATGCGTCCAACCCCTTCTCCCTGGGCCACTCCAGGAGCTCAGCTCCCGTAACGTGATGTTGCGTGTTACAGTCCACCGATCCACGACAGGTGTCTTTGTGCTTGATGGTCTTGGGTGAGGCCAGCTCAGCATCAGCAATAGACAAGTGGACTTTGTAAAGCTCTAGACAGACGAGGCCAGTGGCCATCGCGCAGTTGATGTGGCAACCGCTTTGGTGCAGACCAGAACAGAGCACCAGAGCTGGTCTGGTCATCGAGTCCTGTGGGAAAGTAAACGTCAGCTGCTTCACACGGTTGGACAAATAATCCTCAAACCTAAGTTACACCATTAAAAAAACGGAGGTGACTAACATGAAACCTAAGATTCAGAGTCAAAGGCAAGTATTTTTGTAAAGTTACTTCACTCATGTAAAATGAAGCAGCGCCAAGCAGGTATACACAGCTCAATGATGCACTACCCCATATTAAATGCACTATCCTAGCCAGCCACCGCCTCCCAGAAAGCTAGGGTTCTTCTGCCTCCTGTCGGTGTCGGCGCCGGTCCGCCCTGTCTGTGGCCTGAGGGCCATGGGGGCGGAGTGGATCCCGGCCCTTGCCAGTGGGAGGGCTCCGTTTTTAGATCTTTTGTTATGGTTTGTGTCCTATATATTCGGGAAGGCGAGACGGCGGCGGCTTCCTGAAGATGGAATAAAGGTCTCCCAGTCCTAGTCCATGTTCCGGTGATGCGTCTAGCATCGTCGGTGAGCGTGTGGAGGTGTGTCTCTGGTGGATCTGTCTTTGTTAGATCTGTTCGTCGTTCGTCTTTGTTCGTGTGTCTTCAGGTTGGATCCTTCTGATGTACACTCTTCATCGGCGGCGGTTGTTGTTCTGTTGCGTTGGTTCTATGGGGCCTTAGCACGATGACTTCCCGATTGTCTACTACGACAAGTTTTTTCTGGCTCCGGTGAAAGAGGGACAATGACAGCGGCGCGCCTTCGGCTCGCTTCAGTGCTTGTCGCTAGATGGTCTACAGATCTGGGTGTAATTTTTATTATTTCTAGTGTTCGTTATACTACCATGATTGAAGTTGAAGGTGAATAGATCAGAAGTTTTTCCAAAAAAATAATATTAAATGCACTATCCCACCCATATTAAGCTAAATGTGAAAAAACTTACTTAAGCCGGGCCCAGGTAATACAATCCTGGAACGTCTCGCACTTGTCCCCATGAAGGCATTCAATAACACGTCCAAGCTGATCCCTGGCATGTGCATCAGCAGCAGTTCTTGCTACAGTTACATACGCGCTAGGATTTTACTTCAGCGGGAGTCTTCTCAAGTAAACCCTCAAATTCAGACATAGCCCAGGACAGGCGGTGATAAATATTATGAGGAAATGAATGCACAGTGCACATAGGCGCCTGCTTTTCAGGTCGATCTCTAGACGCCCCATAGTTCACTGTCATGTGAGGCATGACCATCTGTGTATTGCATTTAGCACCAAGAGTTCCAGATTCTAAAAGTGGCTTCTGGAAACATGCATATACATCGTGAGTCTATGCACATTCTTGCAGTCATGTTGGGCATTGACAACAGCATCAAAGGTTTTCCCCAAAGGCATCGTTAAAGACATTTTCAGTCTCAGGGACTGCTCTGTTCTGAAGGGCCTCGACATGAAGCTTAGGATTAATTGCCATAGCAGCTGTAGCTGCAACCGTCAAATGTTCCAATCGCGGAAAAGGAACTGGTGACTGACATTGCTCTTTTCAATAATATCATCATCATCTGTCACAGTGGGCTTTCCATTCTGGCCGCAAGAAATGCCCGTCAGTGCCAGGTTCTTCAGAAATTCACATCCAAGCGCCCCAGAGGCGACCATAAAGATTTTTGCCTGCTCCAGTTTGCTTTGAAGCTTTAGATCCAAATACACTGATCTGTGTTATCTGGCTTCAAATCACCAGGCCCTAAAGGCTCGACAGGAACAAAAACAAAATAGAAGAAGTGCAGCTAAAAAAGCACAGGAAGAAGGATAAAAAATGAGGATGGGGAGGTCGGCATTACGTACAGCATCTGGCCGACATTGCCGTCCTGGGCAAGCGACTCCGGCCGTTGAATGGCGCTGCGGCTCGACGGGCCAAACAGGTTGAACGCCGTGTCTCCCTCCTTCTCCCTGTACTCACGACAGGGGACGGGAGCCCGAGGGAGTTTGGCATGCCCTTGTGAACTGAGAGGGGAGGAGAAGAGGCGGACGGTATAGAGGGGGGAACCGCCGCCACCCGAATCAGCGGCTCACGGCGCCATCTTCAAGGAGCTTCGTCCTCTGGTCCAACTTGGGCCAACCCGGCGACCCCGTAGGAGGGGTGGTTGCGTGGGCGACGCCGACGCCCGAAGTCTTGATCTAGGCTCTCGACTCATAGTAGAGCCAAATCGGTCACCACTCACCACCGAAGATGCTATGCTGCAACATCAGGGGCTTCGGCCAGGAGGGTCGAAGAGGACGTGGACATTGTTGGTATCCAAGAAATGATTCGCCAGGACTTGTTGATCCCTGAGTTGCAGGGACTTAGGCCCCGTTCGGATCTCCGATAGCTTCCCGAATCGCTGGCTTCTCAACTTGTCGCTGGAGCAGCCTCGCGTTCGGCTGGCGTGAGCAGCTCCTTACGTACACAGCTCAGCCCAGGGTGAAGTGGTACAGAACGGGGAGGAGGCTGCTCACCTTGAGCTGGGGGAAGGCTCTGGCGTGGATATTGCTGGAGGGTGGACGGAGCAGGTCGTCCCGCTGCCGGTGGCGACCAACGGAGGTAGTGGCCGCAGATGCCAGCGATTTGACCGCGCGGCGACTGCGGGCGGTGATGAACGGAGACCTGCAGGACGAGGCCGAGATGCGAGTGGCGGCGGCGGAGCTAGGGTTGCGAGAACAGAGGTTCACGTCGGTCTCTGAGCGAGCTCGCTCTCGTCGGGCCAGGCCGGCTTCATCGCGAGAGAAACGGTTCGAGCATGCACTTCGCGAGGGCAATCGGGTGTAATTTCCTGCAACCCCTGCTTCTCGTTTCTTCCAAGCTACAAGCTAGGCCGGAGCTGCTCCACAAAATTTCCTGCAACCCCTCTGCTCGTTCTCCAGGAGCTGGATAGTGGATTCTCAGAGCGTTCCCGTTCCTCTGGCTTCTCGCGAAGCTGGATCGTGGAGGAGATCCGAATGGGGCCTTAGTCATCATTGCTTCGCCTCGCAATGGCTCCAGGCCACAAGGCACTCGGGTGGTATCCTTCTAGGTGTCAAGGAGGACACCTTCGAGGTGGATGATATGGACCTGGGAGAGTCCTTTGTTAGTATGTCTCTCATCCATAGATGAACTAACCTCAGTTGGGAGGTGATTGTTGTCTCTGGCCGGCAAATCATCGCCGCTCTACTGAATTCCTTGTAGAGTTAAAGTCGAAAGTGGAAGGTTGCCCCCTACCAGTGGTGGTGGGTGGCGATTTTAACTTTATCTGGGCTCTTGAAGACAAAAGCTCGTCCATCATTGATGCCCTCGGATGTGTATGTTCAACAATTTGCATAGCGGACCTAGCGCTTAGGGAACTCACTCGAATTGGTGCCAGGATGAACCACCAGGTTGACCCGATCTAGAGTGTGCTGGATAGGGTCCTAGTTTCTACTGAGTGGGAACTTTGCTTCCCACTATGCTCTCTTCGTGTGGTCACCCGTATCGGCTTGGACCACACCCCTCTCTTGCTCTCGTCCGGAGATGATGCCCGACCTAGAGTGAACCGATTCCACTTTGAGGACTTTTGGCTGCTCCAACCTGGGTTCAAGGAGTATGTTCACCGCAAGTGGGCGGAGGTGGCTGCCACCCCCCCCGAGCGTTTAGTGTGGTGGACATCTAGCACCACTGTTCTAAGGCGCGCGTCGATTATGAGGAGATGGGGTGCTAACATCAGGGGCAAGTTGCAGCACTGCAAGGGTGTGCTTCTTGCGTAGATCCAGATCCTTGACCGCACGTCGGACACTTCGGGTCTCACTCCTGAAGAGTGGCTTCAGCGGTATGTGTGACGCCCCCATCTCGACCGTACGCTAATCATACACGCAAATACGTACGACCAAGATTGGAGAGTCACTAATTAATATCACAACACAACACTAGACACAAATAAAAGTTATACAACTTCATATTACAAGCCAGGGGCCTCGAGGGCTCGAATACAAAGCTCAACAAAGCACGAGTCAGCGAAAGAAAATAATATCTGAGTACAGACATAAGTTAAACAAGTTTTGCCTTAAGAAGGCTAGCACAAACATAACAACAGAATCGAAAGAGGCGAGGCCTCATGCCTAGGAACCTCCTAACTACTCCTGAGCGTCGGCACTCTCCACGTAGTAGTAGGCTCCTACGGTGGTGTAGTAGTCGTCTCTGGCGTACTCCATCTCCTGGACTCAATCGTCTGAACGCAGAATCGTATCGAGGGGGAAAAAGAAAGCAAAGCAGCGGTGAGTACTCATCCAAAGTGCTCGCAAGACTAACAACAGAACTATGCTAAGTATGTATCAGTATCAAGGAACGGGGTTACATCTGGGCTACTGCAGAAAGCAAGAGTAGGGGGAAGGCCTAGTCCTATCGAAGACTAGCATCTTTAGCATCTTGCAGCATTAGAAGAGAGCAGACTCATATCTCATATATAGCAATATTATTGTAGCAAATTTTATTAAGTAACCACGCCCAGAGATTCTTCCTCGACTCCCTGTGAGGAAGCAATCTCGGAGCCAACATTCATTTCAAATTTAAGTCACAATTATAGTTGTAGGAGGTCAAAGTACAACTCCAAGTCGTCCTTTTACCGTGGACACGGCTATTCGAATAGATGAATTCATCCCTGCAGGGGTGCACCGCATTTCCAACACGCTTGATCACCTCCGGCCGGACACATTTTCCTGGGTCATGCCCGGCCTCGGGATATCAACATGTCGTCGCCCCACCTAGGCTCAACAGAGAGGCCGGCCCGCCGGTCTAAATCCTAAGCACGCAGGGGTCATGGGCCCACTTGCCACTCCTGCACGATGCGAACGCGGCCGAGGTCAACCCTAGCACACTCTAGTCCAAGAGCTGTACCATCCAGGCCACTCGGGCGCACACCACTCCATTGATGACGTCCGAAGAGCTTCGGCTGATACAACGACGCTGAGTACCCATAAATTCTCCCACGTGAAGGTTTGGTGCGTAAAAGGTTAAAAGATCAACTCAGATCAAATACCCAACCCATTAACATTTTAATTAATGCGGGGCAAGCGCGACCCATGAAGTGCGGTCCCGTCGCCTAGTCTCGAGGATGTGTGGCAAGGGCCTCTCCTGCCTGTCCACGCCTCTTCATCATCAAATCATGGGTACCCCTCAGGGCCGACCCATCACCAATATGTTCCCATAACTAGGTCATAGTAACAGTGTGTATAAAACATCAAGACGGTACCTGAGGAATCACCCTCAAAGGGTCCCGCTCGATGAAACCGTCAAGGTGGACTTAGAGGAATCACCCTCGAGGGTCCCACACTTGTGGTGGTTGCATGACATTGTCACCATCGGGAGTGGTGAGACAGGAATCACCCTCGATAACCATGACCGACTAGCTGCACTATAGAGCTAGCATCATGAGTACTTCACGAGGTTTCACCCTCGGTACTCGATAGTAGCGTTGCAGAGTCATACAACTAAGGGGAGTGCGGTGATGTGAGGGGCCTGGCTCATCGGTCGGTTGACCGAGTCTTCGATTCTTCGGGTCGTCGAGTAGTCGATGAAAAAACTGGGGCAACTGGGACAAAGGGGTCTCTGGGGATTCATTGATCAACCTATACTAAGCATTTGATATAACAGCATGTATAGTAGTAGTTTATCAAAAACAGGCTATGCATCAGAATAGGACCCAACTAAAACAGTAGCAAAATCTAATGCAAGAGTAAGAGGGAAAAGAATAGGCGATATCGGAATGCTCAAGGGGGTTTGCTTGCCTTGCTGCTTTTCGGCAAGGGTCTGATCGTCAGCAGTGTAGTCGTACCCGGCAGCACCATTAGTCTCGGAGTCTACCGGTAAGAAGAGGGGGAAGAAACAATAAATATAAAGCAAACAGATGCATCACTTACATGACATGACAATATGCAGAGCTAGGCTTGCACTAACGCAGCACTACACATCACAAACGGGTCGGAAGAATATCTGACGATATTTTCGGGGTCTCGCGCTACTACCAAACAAATGAAACGAATGGAAAAGTTCCATGTTCACTATGCTAGGAGTACGCGACAGACTAACGGACCGCGCATTCGGAACCGTGGGATTTTTCTGATCAACTTTCATGTATAAAATATTTTCATTCGAGTTACAAATTATTTTATATTATTTTTTAAAGTTTTATTAATATTCAGAAATTAAAATAGATTATTTTTAACAGTCACAGTTGACTAATCAAACATGTCATTGACACTGTTTTAATTAATGTTTAATTAATATTAATTAGGATTAATTAAGATGGTGGGACCCACTTGTCACTCTCTGATTAAAACTAATTAATTAGCATAACTAATTAAACAAGTTAATTAATTAACAGAGTGGTTAATTAGTTTAATTGATCTTAATTAAACTAGTTAATTAATTAACTATTTATCTAATTAATTAATTTAATAATTAATTACTTTTAACTAATCATTTTTATATATTTTTATTTATTTATTTATTATTATTATTTTTTTAAACGTTCTGAGGGGTGAGCCCCTGTTGTCATTGACACTGGGGGGTTGGCTCCACTGGTCAGCCACACACACACATACGCACGCACACAACACACACACGGCCGGCGGCAGCGGCGGCCCATTGCAAGGGGTCGCCGGTGGGAGGGCGGCCGTGGGCGCGCGGTGCAGTGGCCAGGGCCGCGTAGGCAGGGGCGAGCACGCGTGCGGGCACCAGGGGCGCGGTGCGCGCGGCGATCGCGGCCGGCAGCATGGATAGGGCGCGGCGAGCGAGCGGGGGCCGCGGCGGCCGGTGCGGTGGCCGTGATGGGGTGGACGCGGCGCGGCGCGGTGCGTGCGGGGCGCGGGGCGAGCGATAGGGCGTGGCGGCGTGGCCGCGGGTGACGCCGGCGGCGACGAGCGGGACCGGACGGAGGGGGGAAAGGGAGGGGGAACGGGAGGAGCCTGGGGCTCACAGTTCCTGTAGGGGGACGGCAACAGGCGCGGGAAGGGCGGCAAGGCAAAGGGCGCCTGCGGCGACGGACCGGCGAGGGGCGACGGCGTACACGCCCGATCCAGATCGGATCGGGAGGGAGTAGGAGAGGAGCGAGTGGGGGGGGAGTGAGGGTCGGGGTGGGCTAGGGTTGCCCCCGGGCGGGTGTAGGCGCCGGAGTGGGCCAGCCTGGCTGGCCCGGTGGCCAGCTGGGCCAAGGCCCAGTTAGGGTGTTCTTTTTTTTTCTGTTTTTATTTTCAGTTTCATTTATTTTTCCTTTTGCAATAATTCTCTTCAGAAAAAATGTGCCACTTGGTCCATAAAATACTTTGCAATATTCCACATGGCCACATACACTTTGGGCATTTTTGGAAACTATTTGATTTATCCAAATGAATTTAAGAGCACTATAAAATGCAAAATGGTGCTGTTATTGAAGGTGGGGTCCACACCAGGTTGAGGGTGATTTTGTTTTCCTCAAAAACAATTGTTTTGTAATTTATCACAAGTGTGCAACATTTTATTTTTGATGTTTGCAATTTTATTTTATCACATAAAAATTCAATTGGCTTTTGAAGTGGAATTTGAATTGAGATATGAATTTCCACTTGATCATATCCTGTTTAGCAAAATGATTTGAGGTTGATCATGGCCATTACTGTAGCTTAATTATAATTATTACTGTAGCAGAAATCTAGGGTGTCACAACTCTCCCCTACTAAAAAGAATTCTCGTCCCGAGAATTAAGAAGTAAAAGGAAAGAGCCCGGGGTGTTATGCACGAAGATGATCTTCGCGTTCCCAAGTGGCTTCATCTTCAGAATGATTTGCCCACTGCACTTTAAAGAACTTGGTAACTTTCTGACGAGTCCGGCGTTTAGTTTCATCGCGAATGCGGACATGTTGCTCTTTGTAAGAGAGGTCTTGTTGCAGCTCAAGCACATCATGATCCACTGCTCGGATAGAAGCCTTGAAGCAGCGGCGTAGTTATGACACATGGAACACATCGTGAACCTTGAGAACGTTTTGGCGGTAGTTCCAGTAGATATGCCATTTTACCACGCCTTTCGAGAATAGTGAAAGGACCAATATATCGAGGAGCCAGCTTGCCCTTGATCCCGAAACGGTGTGTACCTCTCATTGGCATGACTCGAAGATAAGCCTTTTCGCCAGGTTGATAGACCATATACTTGTGATGACGGTCATACTGACACTTCTGACGAGGCTGAGCAGCCTTCAGATTTGCATGAATAATGCGTACTTGGTCTTCGGCATGTTGGATAATATCCAGACCGATAAGTGTACGTGCCCCAATTTCTGACAAATTCAGAGGAGTCCGACACTTACGTCCATATAATACTTCAAAGGGAGCCATCTTCAGACTAGCTTGATAACTATTATTGTAGGAGAACTCAGCATACGGGAGAGATTCCTCCCATTTCTTGCCGAAAGAAATGACACAAGATCGAAGCATGTCTTCGAGAATCTGGTTGACTCTTTCAACTTGTCCGTGGGATTGGGTGTGAAAAGCGGTGCTAAAGGACAAATGAGTTCCCATAGCTTCCTGGAAACTTACCCAGAATCTTGAAGTGAATAAACTGCCACGGTCTTAACTAATCAATAGTGGAATACCATGGAGTGAAACAACTCTGGACATATATAGATCTGCCAGCTAACTAGCAGTAATAGTTTCCTTGACAGCCAGAAAATTTGCAACTTTGGACAACCGGTCAATGACGACAAGAATAGCATCATTACCTTTCTGCGATCTAGGAAAGCCAGTAATGAAGTCCATTTCAACATGATCCCATTTCCATTCAGGAATAGAAATAGGTTGCAGAGTTTCAGCAGGCTTTTGATGTTCTGCTTTGATCCGACGACAAATGTCACATTCTGAAACATAGCGTGCAATGTCTTGTTTCATGTTTGGCCACCAGAACCTTTGACGGATGTCTTGGTACATCTTGGTACTACCCGGATGAATAGACAACGGTGTATCATGAGCTTCCTTCATCACTTTCTTAGTTACATTCAGGTTTTCCTTCGTAGTGGGAACAAATAAACGATCCTTGAAGTACAAGGCACCATCATCAGCCACGGTGAAGAATGAGAGTTTACCTTCCGTCAGATAGCGTTTAATATTTTTGACTTCACTACAATAGAGTTCCATAGTTTTGATGCTGCCCACGAGATTTGGTTCACCAACCGGGTTACTCAAAGAACCTTGGTTAACAACATGAAGGTTCATCTTGCGAAACTCCGGTGGAGGGGGAACGAGATAACCCTGAGGAACAATATGGAGGTTCAGCTTGCGGAATTCCTTTTGAAGAAGGGGTGAACCTTGTGAACCTGGAGGTGGTTGCAGTAAGACTTGCGGCTCAAAGCATCAGCCATTACATTAGGCTTGCCAGGTGTATAAGAAATTGCCACATTGTAATTTGCTATGCGCTCCATCCATCTCTGTTGACGAAGGTTCAGATATGGCTGATTAAACAAGTACTTCACATTGGTGATGGGTGTAGATTTCGCAACAATTACCAATAAGGTACTGCCGCCACTCTTTCAGTGCATGAATTACTACGGCAAGTTCAAGGTCATGTACTGGATAGTTCCCTTCATGAGGACGCAATTGACGAGATTCATAAGCAACCACTCTACGCTCTTGCATTAGGACACAACCTATTCCCTAACGCGAAGCGTCACAACAAATGACGAAGTCCTTACGAGTATCTGGAGGAGCAAGCACTGGAGCAGACGTCAGTTTGTCCTTAAGAGCCTAAAAGCTCTCCTGACATTTTTCTATCCACTCATATTTAATATTTAACACATTTGTCAAGCAAATTGGTTAAGGGCCTTGCAATCTTGGAGAAGTTATCGACGAATCGACGGCAATAGCTGGCGAGTCCGAGAAAACTTCTGACTTGCTTGGCATTCTTCGGGAGAGTCTAGTCAAGAATAGCCTGAACTCATTCAGGGTTGACCGCAATACCATCCTTGGAGATCACATGACTAAGGTAGGTTACTTCGTCCATCCAGAACTCACACTTTGAATACTTTGCATAAAGTTGATGCTCTCGAAGCCTCTCCAGTATAAGACGAAGAGGTTCAGCATGCTCTTATTTATTCTTGGAATAAACCAGGATATCATTCAGATAAACCACAACGAATTTATCGAGGTAATCCATTAATATATAGTTCATTAGGCGAGAGAAGGTTGCTGGAGCATTGGTTAAGCCGAAGGACATGACCGTGTACTTGTATGAACCATAGCGAGTAACAAATGCAGTCTTGGGAATATCCTCTTCACGAACCCAGATCTGATGGTAACTCAACCTCAAGTCGAGTTTCAAAAACACCGATGAACCAGCAAGTTGATCATACAGATCATTGATCCGAGGGAGTGGATATTTGTTTTGAATCGTTACTTGGTTGATGGGGCGATAATCTTGGACTAATCGATTCGTACCATATTTCTTCTTGACAAAGAGAGAAGGTGCTCCCCAAGCAGAGGAACTTGGGCGAATGAAACCCAGATGAAGCAAATTTTCAATTTCTTGCTTAAGTTCAAGGAGTTCATGTGGTGGCATCTTATACGGACGCTTGGCTATAGGAGTGGTACCAGGTACCAAGTCGATGAAAAACTCGACAGCTCTAGTAGGGGGAATCCCTGGAAGTTCTTCCGGAAAAACATCTTGGAAATCCCGGACAACTGGAATGTTTTCAACCCCTTCAAGAGGTGACTCATTTAATGCATTCAAGGCATATAGTCGGGCTTCAGCATCTCGAACAAGATGGGGATGGTAGCTGACTATCTCATTCGAAGGATGCAGAAGGTGGATAGTTTTGCTGGCACAACCGATGTGCTTTCAACCAATCCATTCCCAGAATAAGGTCGATCTTGGAAGACTTCAATATAATGGGGGAAGCATGGAATTCCAATCCTTCTATTTCAATGGGGACATCTGGACAAACCATGGAGGTTTGACATTGGCCAGCGGGATTGTTTACCACTATTGGAATGTTCATCTGCTCGTACTTAATGCCATGCATGTATGCAAAATCTTCAGACATGAAAGAATGCGATGCTCCTGTATCAAACAATACAAAAGGTGTTATGGAGTTAACAAGGAGTGTACCCATCACAGTAGCAGGCTGGTCTTGAGCTTCAGACATATCAACGTTGTTAGCCTGAACACGACCATTGTTGGGCCTGGCATTGTTGTTGTGGGGCTGGTTGTAAGGTAGTTCAAGTTGATTCTGATTCTGCCTGCATTCTCTAGCACGGTGTCTTGGACAACCACACTTGAAGCACAACCCATCCTCAGGACGAGAAGGGGGAACAGGAGCTCGTGGTGGCGGAGCTGGGAGCCTCGGCTGCCTGGATGGGGGTGGAGGCAAACGAGGTGCAGCATAGGACGGCCTCGGAGCAAGAGGCGGTGCATGGTACATGTTGTGGGGGATCCATATCTTGCGTTTCTGACCTCCTGAGCCCGAAGATGAGCCCAGGTCATGGTTGCGCTTGCTACTATCCTTGTAGTCCTACGGACCTATTTCCACTATAATAGACTTGTTCACCAAGGTGGCAAAGTTATCGAAGTCTTGAACAAGGAGTGCCAGCTTGATATCCGAGTGGAGGCCTTCACGGAACTTCTCCTGCCTACGAGCATCAGTTGCAATGTCTTCTTCAGCATAGCGAGATAAGTCCCGAAATTCCCGCTGATAAGCATCCATAGTCTTGTTGCCCTGGACTAGGCTGCGGAATTCACGCTTCTTCTTGTCCATCAGTCCCTGAGGAATGTGATGAGCATGGAATGTAGCTTGGAACTCCGGCCGAGTGATGATTGTTCCACTAGGCTGAGAGCGCCTGTGGCTGTCCCACCATTGAGCAGCGGGGCCCTTCAGAAAGTACGAGGCAAAGGTGACATAGCTAGCCTCTAGGGCACCTGAAGCCTGCAACTCATAAGCGATGTCACGAAGCCAGTCATCTGCGTCAAGCGGCTGAGTTGAGCTGCGGTAGATTGCAGGGTTGAGACGCATGAAGTTCGGCAGAATCATTGGGGATGGCTGCTGATTCATATTCGGCCTCGGGAACTGGTCCATAAGCCCTTGCATAAACTGGCGATTCAGTTCAAACTGCTGCATCATACTAGCCATGTATTCCAGTGGTGGTGGTGGTTTAGGTGTACCACGACCATGACCAGCTGGCCTAACCATTCTATCAAATTTTAACAATGGTAGTTTAGCATTGGGCAATTGTAACAACAAAGAATCATTCATGAAGTAAATTGCACAAAGCAGGAAGTGCAATAGATACGACATAGTAGTTCAACTTTCAACACACAGATCCATAGATAGGTCTATTACAAACCATAAGTTCGTTACGAAATAGACGATAGGTCTGGCATGAAAATAACCTAGACAACTAGGAGACACACAGGCACATGGTAGAGGGATACAACAATGAGGCATAGCGATACACTACATCAACGTCGGGGACAACGAAAGTAGCCACGGAACTGCATGTGACCCTGAATGTGAAACCTGGGGGCAGGGTTCTACATCCCATGCACACCCTGATGCAGAATCTGGTGATCAACTGGGAGCGCAGGTCCACGTGCCGGAGTACGACCTCCAATCGTAGGCCACTCAAGACCTAGAGGAAACTCAGCCTGATGCGGGTGAAGAATGTTCTCCGGATGCATCCCCGCAATGACTGCTGGCAACAACTGCTCCATAGCCTGATAAAGAAGAGCACGGGTGGCGTACAGGTCGACGTTAAGAGCCCTGACAGTGCGATCCAGTGCCTCAGTGTACTGAACTAGAACCTGTCGGTCGTAACGACGACTCACGTAGGGGGTGAAGACATCAGTGTAGGACCGGTCGTTGCGATGCCGCACAAAAGGGGTCAAGACCTCAGCGTCGGTTGCAGTATCAACTCCAGCAGGAACATACGAGATGTATCTGTATGCTGTCTCCTCCAAATAGGGGTTCGTTGCACGGGGACAAACAATAGCAGCATAAGCAGCATCCTGTACTGCCATCTCGACGGTCAATCCAATGCCACGAAAGGTGTGCAGCTCAGTGATAGAGGGGTCCCGTCGATCCCAGATAACCATCTCAGCTTCATACTGTTCCTGGTTGAACTTGCGGTAGTCCTCATAGACACTGTACTCAGGGTACCAGCGATATCCCAGCCTGATCAAGAGGTTGATCAGAATGGCTGGGAACCCAGTCGTATTGTGAGCCAAGGTCAAACGAACGACCTGCCTAGCGGGACGCATTTGTAACAAGAAGATTAAAGATGTCAAATGACAGTGTGTGCATCATAACTTCAAAGGAAACAATTGTCGACGAAACAGATCTCCGGCGGATGTGATCACGAGAGCCTAATGTTAGAGTTAGCAAAATCTTTAACCTGAAAGAGGAGAGAGATCAGAACCCAGAGTATAGACGAGGAGTAAAAGATCCTAATACCACCGGATTGATATGTGGGCCCGTAAGCCACACAACTATGTTAGTAAATGTTTTTAATGACTAGACTCAACTTCGGCCAAGGAGGTGGAAAGGGGGCTACCTACAGGCTGTCGGCTCTGATACGAACTTGTGACGCCTCCATCTCGACCATACGCTAATCATACATGCAAATATGTATGACCAAGATTAGGGACTCACAAATTAATATCATAACACAACACTAGACACAAATAAAAGTCATACAACTTCATATTACAAGCCAGGGGCCTCGAGGGCTCGAATACAAAGCTCGACAAAGCACGAGTCAACGGAAGCAAATAATATTTGAGTACAGACATAAGTTAAACAAGTTTTGCCTTAAGAAGGCTAGCACAAACATAACAACAGAATCAAAAGAGGCGAGGCCTCCTGCCTGGGAACCTCCTAACTGCTCCTGAGCGTCAGCACTCTCCACGTAGTAGTAGGCTCCTACGGTGGTGTAGTAGTCGTCTCCGGCGTACTGTTGGGAGACGTAGTAGTAAATCAAAATTTTCCTACGTTCACCAAGATCTATCTATGGAGAAACCAGCAACGAGAGGGGAGAGATTGCATCTTCATACCTTTGAAGATCGCTAAGCGGAAGCGTTACAAGAACGCGGTTGATGGAGTCGTACTCGCAGCGATTCAGATCGCGGTAGATCCGATCAAGTGCCGAACGGACGGCACCTCCGCGTTCAACACACGTGCAGCCCGGTGACGTCTCCAACACCTTGATCCAGCAAGGAGGAAGGAGAGGTTGGGGAAGGGCTCCAACAGCAGCACGACGGCGTGGTGGTGGTGGAGTAGCAAGGTATTCCGACAGGGCTTCGCCTAAGCGCTGCGGAGGAGGAAGAAGAGAGGTAGGGCTTCGCCGTGAGAGAGAGAGATCAAATCCTGTCTCAAAACATCCAAAACCTCAAGTATATATAGGAGGAGGGACGTGGAGGGCTGGCTTGGCCTCTACTCCAAAGAGGAGATGGCCGGCTGAATTAAAGGGAGAGTCCACCTCCCACAAGGGAGGTGGATCTCCTCCTTTTAAATCCTTTTTGCCTTATCTCCTTATCTCCAGCCGCATGGGCCTTTAGCAAAAGTCTTGCCCAGCCCAATAAGGGCTGGCACACTTTATCTAACAGCCCATGTGGTCCTTTGGTCGTCACACCCCTCCCGGGGGTCCTCCGGCACCCTCCCGGCACTCCCGGTACACTACCGATGAGCCCGAAAACTTTCCGGTGACCAAAACTGGACTTCCTATATATCAATCTTTACCTCCGGACCATTCCGGAGCTCCTCGTGACGTCCGGGATCTCATCCGGGACTCCGAACAACCTTCGGTAATCACGTATACCTTTTCCCTATAACCCTAGCGTCATCGAACCTTAAGTGTGTAGACCCTACGGGTTCGGGAGACACGTAGACATGACCGAGACACCTCTCCGGCCAATAACCAACAGCGGGATCTGGATACCCATGTTGGCTCCCACGTACTCCACGATGATCTCATCAGATGAACCACGATGTCAGGGATTCAATCAATCCCGTATACAATTCCCTTTGTCTATCGGTATGGTACTTGCCCGAGATTCGATCGTCGGTATCGCCATACCTTGTTCAATCTCGTTACCGGCAAGTCTCTTTACTCGTTCCGTAACACATCATCCCGTGGCTAACTCCTTAGTCACATTGAGCTCATTATGATGATGTCTTACCGAGTGGGCCCAGAGATACCTCTCCGTCACACGGAGTGACAAATCCCAGTCTTGATTCGTGTCAACCCAACAGACACTTTCGGAGATACCCGTAGCATACCTTTATAGCCACCCAGTTACGTTGTGACGTTTGGCACACCCAAAGCATTCCTACGGTATCCGGGAGTTACACAATCTCATGGTCTAAGGAAATGATACTTGACATTGAAAAGCTTTAGCAAACGAACTACACGATCTTGTGCTATGCTTAGGATTGGGTCTTGTCCATCACATCATTCTCCTAATGATGTGATCCCGTTATCAACGACATCCAATGTCCATGGTCATGAAACCGTGACCATCTATTGATCAACGAGCTAGCCAACTAGAGGCTCACTAGGGACATGTGATGGTCTATGTATTCACACATGTATTACGGTTTCTGGTTAACACAATTGTAGCATGAATAATAGACAATTATCATGAACTAGGAAATACAATAATAACCATTTTATTATTGCCTCTAGGGCATATTTCCAACACGTACTCCATCTCCTGGGCTCCATCGTCTGAATGCAGAATCGTATCGAGGGGGAAAAGGGAAAGCAAAGCAGCGGTGAGTACTCATCCAAAGTACTCGCAAGACTGACAACAGAACTATGCTAAGTATCATGGAATGGGGTTAAATCTGGGCTAACTACAGAAAGCAGGAGTAGGGGGAAGGCCTAGTCCTATCGAAGACTAGCATCTTCAGCATCTTGTAGCATTAGAAGAGAGCAGACTGGTATCTCATATATAACAATATTATTGTAGCAAATTTTATTAAGTAACCACGCCCAGATATTCTTCCTCGACTCTTTGCAAGGAAGCAATCTTGGAGGCAACATTCATTTCAAATTTAATTCACAGTTATAGTTGTAGGATGTCAAAGTACAACTCCAAGTCGTCCTGTTACCGTGGACACGGCTATTCGAATAGATGAATTCATCCCTGCAGGGGTACACCAAATTTCGAACACGCTTCATCACCTCCGGCTGGACACACTTTCCTGGGTCATGCCCGCCCTCGGGATATCAACATGTCGTCACCCCACCTAGGCTCAACAGAGAGGCCAGCCCGCTGGTCTAAATCCTAAGCGCGTAGGGGTCATGGGCTCACTCGCCCTTTGCACTCCCGCACGATTTGAACACGGCCGAGGTCAGCCCTAGCACACTCTAGTCGAGGAGCTATACCGTCCAGGCCACTCGGGCCCGAGCCACTCCATTGCTGACGTCCGAAGAGCTTTGGCTGATACAACGACACTGAGTACCCATAACTTCTCACATGTGAATGTTTGGTGCGTAAAAGGTCAAAAGACCAACTCAGTGTTGGAAATATGCCCTAGAGGCAATAATAAATTAGTTAGTATCATATTTCCTTGTTCATGATAATCATTTATTATCCATGCTATAATTGTATTGATCGGAGACTTAGATGCATGTGTGGATACATAGACAAAATCATGTCCCTAGTATGCCTCTAATAGACTAGCTCGTTGATCAAAGATGGTTAAGGTTTCCTAGCCATGGACATGAGATGTCATTTGATAACAGGATCACAACATTAGGAGAATGATGTGATGGACAAGACCCGAACTACAAATGTAGCATATGATCGTGTTAGTTTATTGCTACTGTTTTCTGCATGTCAAGTATATGTTCCTATGACCATGAGATCATGCAACTCACTGACACCGGAGGAGTGCCTTGTGTGTATCAAACGTCGCAACGTAACTGGGTGACTATAAAGTTACTCTACAGGTATCGCCGAGGGTGTTTGTTGAGTTGGCATGGATCAAGACTGGGATTTGTTACTCCATGTGACGGAGAGGATCTCAGGGCCCACTCGGTAATACAACATCACAACAAGCCTTGCAAGCAATGTGACTAAGTGTTAGTCACGGGATCTTGTATTACGAAATGAGTAAAGAAACTTGCCGGTAACGAGGTTGAACTAGGTATGGAGATACCGATGATCGAATCTTAGGCAAGTAACATACCGAAGAACAAAGGAAACATCTTACAGGATTAACTGAATCCTTGACATAGAGGTTCGACCGATAAAGATTTTCGTAGAATATGTAGGACCCAATATGGGCATCTAGGTCCCGCTATTGTTTATTGACCGTAGAGGTGTCTCGGCCATGTCTACATAGTTCTCGAACCCGCAGGGTCTGCACACTTAAGGTTTGGTGACATTTCGGTAGTATAGAGTTATGTATGGTGGTGACCGAAGGTTGTTCGGAGTCCTGTATTAGATCTCGGACATCACGAGGAGCTCCGGAATGGTCCGGAGGTAAAGATTAATATATAGGAAGTCCTGTTTTGGTCGCCGGAAAAGTTCCGGGCTAATCAGTAGTGTATCGGGAGTGCCGGTAGTGTATCGGGAGGCTATCGGGAGGGGTATTTCGACCCAAGAGGCTACATGGGCTGTGGGAGAGTAAATACTAGACCTTTGTGGGCTGGTGGAATTCCCACACAAGGCCCATGCGGCTGGGAAGAAAAGCCCAAAGGGAAAAAGGTGGAAAAAGGCAAACAAAAGGGAGGAATCCTAGTCCTACTAGGATTGGAGGAGGGGTCCTCCTCTCCTCCCCACTTTGGCCGACCGAAGGAAGCTTGGCCCTTGCGCCAAGTCCTCTCCTCCTCTCCTATTATATATACTAGAGGATTTTAGGGTGTTTGCACAGAATTTTTAGCCACGTGCTGCCCGTTCCTCCAGTGCATAGTTTCTCCTCTAGATCTGATTTCTGCAGTGCTTAGGCGAAGCCCTGCCAGAATTGCTCCACCACCATCACCGTGGCGCCGTCATGCTGCCGATGAACTCGTCTACCTCTCCGCTCCCTCTTGCTGGATCAAGAAGGTGGAGATCGTCATCGAGTTGTACGTGTGCTGAACACGGAGGTGCCGTCCGTTCGGCGCTAGATCGGAAGGACCGTGATCAAGATCGCGAGACGGATCGTGATGAGTTTGCAGGACGGATCATGATGAGTTCGCGGGAAGGATCATGATTGGATCGCGGGACGGATCGTGATGAGTTCGCGGGATGGATCGTGAATGGATCGCGGGATGGATTGTGATGAGATCGCGGGATACTTGGTGATTTGGATCGCGAAGACGTTCGACTACACCAACCGCGTTTCTTAACGCTTCCCGCTTAGCGATCTACAAGGGTATGTAGATCCACTCTCCCTCTCGTAGATGCTCATCACCATGGATAGATCTTGCGTGTCTGTAGGAATTTTTTCCCATGCGACATTCCCCAACAGTGGCATCATGAGCTATGTCTATGTGTAGATGAGATCTCGAGTAGAACACAAAGAGTTTGTGGGCGTTGATGCTTAGATTGCTTCCTCCCTTGGTCGTGTTTTGGTTCAGCGGTATTGTGAGATGAAGCAGCTCGGACCAACATTACTCGTACGCTTACGAGAGACCGGTTCCCTCAACCGCAACTTGTTGCATAGATGGCTTGCGGGTGCCAGTTTCTCTCACTTTAGTTGGATCGGATTCGACAAAGGCGGTCCTTGAGAAGGTTGAAAAGCAACTAGTGTATCACCATTGTGGTTTTTGCGTAGATGAGAATTGTTCTTGCTAGATACCCGTAGCAGCCACGTAAAACATGCAACAACAATTAGAGGACGTCTAACTTGTTTTTGCAGGGTATGTTGTGATATGATATGGCCGATTACATGATGTGATATATGTGATGTATGAGATGATCATGTGATGTATAGATTATCACGACTTGCATGTCGATGAGTACGGCAACTGGCAGGAGCCATAGGGTTGTCTTCAATTATTGTATGACCTGCGTGTCAATCATTAAGCGCTATGTATTGCTTTATTTTATCGCTAAACGGTAGCAATAGTAGTAGATGCATGTTGTGTGCGACAACCCCGATGGCGACACGTTGATGGAGATCAAGATGATGGATATCATGGTGTCTTGCCGGTGACGATGGAGATCATGCCAGTGCTTTCAAGATGGAGATCAAAAGCACAACTTCATGGCCATATCATGTCACTTATGATTTGCATGTGATGTTAATCCTTTTATGCACCTTGTTTTGCTTAGGACAACGGTAGCATTATAAGGTGATCCCTCACTTAAATTTCAAGATGAATTTGTTGGAAATATGCCCTAGAGGCAATAATAAAATGGTTATTATTGTATTTCCTAGTTCATGATAATTGTCTATTATTCATGCTACAATTGTGTTAACCAGAAACCGTAATACATGTGTGAATACATAGACCATCACATGTCCCTAGTGAGCCTCTAGTTGGCTAGCTCGTTGATCAATAGATGGTCACGGTTTCATGACCATGGACATTGGATGTCGTTGATAACGGGATCATATCATTAGGAGAATGATGTGATGGACAAGACCCAATCCTAAGCATAGCACAAGATCGTGTAGTTCGTTTGCTAAAGCTTTTCAATGTCAAGTATCATTTCCTTAGACCATGAGATTGTGTAACTCCCGGATACCGTAGGAATGCTTTGGGTGTGCCAAACGTCACAACGTAACTGGGTGGCTATAAAGGTACGCTACGGGTATCTCCGAAAGTGTCTGTTGGGTTGACACGAATCAAGACTGGGATTTGTCACTCCGTGTGACGGAGAGGTATCTCTGGGCCCACTCGGTAAGACATCATCATAATGAGCTCAATGTGACTAAGGAGTTAGCCACGGGATGATGTGTTACGGAACGAGTAAAGAGACTTGCCGGTAACGAGATTGAACAAGGTATGGCGATACCGACGATCGAATCTCGGGCAAGTACCATACCGATAGACAAAGGGAATTGTATACGGGATTGATTGAATCCCTGACATCGTGGTTCATCCGATGAGATCATCGTGGAGTACGTGGGAGCCAACATGGGTATCCAGATCCCGCTGTTGGTTATTGGCCGGAGAGGTGTCTCGGTCATGTCTACGTGTCTCCCGAACCCGTAGGGTCTACACACTTAAGGTTCGATGACGCTAGGGTTATAGGGAAAAGGTATACGTGATTACCGAAGGTTGTTCGGAGTCCCGGATGAGATCCCGGACGTCACGAGGAGCTCCGGAATGGTCCGGAGGTAAAGATTGATATATAGGAAGTCCAGTTTTGGTCACCGGAAAGTTTTCGGGCTCATCGGTAGTGTACCGGGAGTGCCGGGAGGGTGCCGGAGGACCCCCGGGAGGGGTGTGACGACCAAAGGACCACATGGGCTGTTAGATAAAGTGTGCCAGCCCTTATTGGGCTGGGCAAGACTTTTGCTAAAGGCCCATGCGGCTGGAGATAAGGAGATAAGGCAAAAAGGATTTAAAAGGAGGAGATCCACCTCCCTTGTGGGAGGTGGACTCTCCCTTTAATTCAGCCGGCCATCTCCTCTTTGGAGTAGAGGCCAAGCCAGCCCTCCACGTCCCTCCTCCTATATATACTTGAGGTTTTGGATGTTTTGAGACAGGATTTGATCTCTCTCTCTCTCACGGCGAAGCCCTACCTCTCTTCTTCCTCCTCCGCAGCGCTTAGGCGAAGCCCTGTCGGAATACCTTGCTACTCCACCACCACCACGCCGTCGTGCTGCTGTTGGAGCCCTTCCCCAACCTCTCCTTCCTCCTTGCTGGATCAAGGTGTTGGAGACGTCACCGGGCTGCACGTGTGTTGAACGCGGAGGTGCCGTCCGTTCGGCACTTGATCGGATCTACCGCGATCTGAATCGCTGCGAGTACGACTCCATCAACCGCGTTCTTGTAACGCTTCCGCTTAGCGATCTTCAAAGGTATGAAGATGCAATCTCTCCCCTCTCGTTGCTGGTTTCTCCATAGATAGATCTTGGTGAACGTAGGAAAATTTTGATTTACTACTACGTCTCCCAACAGTGGTATCAGAGCGAGGTTTATGCGTAGAATCTATGCACGAGTAGAACACAAAGCAGTTGTGGGCGTCGAGTTTGTTAATTTGCTTGCCGATACTAGTCTTATCTTGATTCGGCGGTATTGTGGGATGAAGCGGCCCGGACCAACTTTACACGTACGCTTACGTGAGACCGGTTCCACCGCCTGACATGCACTAGATGCATAAGGTGGCTAGCGGGTGTCTGTCTCTCCTACCTTAGTCGGATCGGATTCGATGAAAAGGGTCCTTATGAAGGGTAAATAGAAATTGGCAAATCACGTTGTGGTGTTGACGTAGGTAAGAAACGTTCTTGCTAGTAACCTATAGCAGCCACGTAAAAACTTGCAACTACAAATTAGAGGACGTCTAACTTGTTTTTGCAGCATGTGCCTTGTGATGTGATATGGCCAAAGGATGTGATGTGATGCATTGTGATGTATGAATTGATCATGTTCTTGTAATAGGATTCACGACTTGCATGTCGATGATTATGACAACCGGCAGGAGCCATAGGAGTTGTCTTATTTATTGTATGACCTGCGTGTCAATCATAAACGCCATGTAATTACTTTACTTTATTGCTAAGCGTTAGCCATAGTAGTAGAAGTAATAGTTGGCGAGACAACTTCATGAAGACACAATGATGGAGATCATGATGATGGAGATCATGGTGTCGTGCCGGTGACAGTGATGATCATGGTGCCCCGAAGATGGAGATCATAGGAGCAAAATGATATTGGCCATATCATGTCATTATATTGATTGCATGTGATGTTTATCATGTTTACATCTTATTTGCTTAGAACGACGGTAGTAAATAAGATGATCTCTCAATAAAATTTCAAGAGAAGTGTTCACCCTAACTGTGCACCGTTGCTAAGGATCGTTGTTCCGAAGCACCACGTGATGATCGGGTGTGATAGGTTCTAACGTTCGCATACAACGGGTGTAAGCCAGATTTACACACGCGAAACACTTAGGTTGACTTGACGAGCCTAGCATGTACAGACATGGCCTCGGAACACGGAAGACCGAAAGGTCGAACATGAGTCGTATAGAAGATACGATCAACATGAAGATGTTCACCATGGATGACTAGTCCGTCTCACGTGATGATCGGACACGGGCTAGTTGACATGGATCATGTATCACTTGGAAGACTAGAGAGATGTCTGTCTAAGTGGGAGTTCATTAATTTGATTAAGTGAACTTAATTATCATGAACTTAGTCTAAAATTGTCTTTACAATCTATGATGTAGATCCAATGGCCAACGCGAATGTCACCCTCAATTTCAACGCGTTCCTAGAGAAAACCAAGCTGAAAGATGATGGAAGCAACTATGCGGACTGGGTCCGTAGCTTGAGGATCATCCTCATAGCTTCCAAGAGATTGTATGTCCTAGATGCACCGCTAGGTGACGCACCCGTTCTCCCAGCGGAACAAGATGTTATGAACACTTGGCAATCACGCTGCGATAATTACTCCCTTGTTCAATGCGGCATGCTTTACAGTCTAGAACCGGGGCTCCAAAAGCGTTTTGAGCAACACGGAGCATATGAGATGTTCCAGGAGCTGAAACTGGTTTTTCAAGCTCATGCCCGGGTCGAGAGATATGATGTCTCCGACAAGTTCTTCAGCTGTAAGATGGAGGAGCATAGTTCTGTCAGTGAGCACATCCTCAAGATGTCTGGGCTACACAGCCGCTTGACTCAGCTGGGGGTTAATATCCCGGATGACTCGGTCATTGACAGAATCCTCCAGTCGCTTCCACCTAGCTTCAAGAGCTTTGTGATGAACTACAACATGCAAGGTATGGAGAAGTCCATTCCCGAGTTGTACTCGATGCTGAAATCAGCGGAGGTCGAGATCAAAAAGGAGCATCAAGTGTTGATGGTGAATAAGACCACTAGTTTCAAGAAAGGCAAGGGTAAGAAGAACTTCAAGAAGGACGGCAAAACTGTTGCCGCGCCCAGTAAGCAAGTTGCCGGGAAGAAGAAGAAAAATGGACCCAAGCCTGAGACTGAGTGCTTTTATTGCAAGGGTACCGGTCACTGGAAGCGGAACTGCCCCAAGTATTTAGCGGATAAGAAGGACGGCAACATTAAAGGTATATGTGATATACTTGTTATTGATGTGTACTTGACCAGCGCTCGTAGTAGCTCCTGGGTATTTGATACCGGTGCAGTTGCTCACATTTGTAACTCCAAGCAGGAGCTGCGGAATAAGCGGAGGCTGGCCAAGGATGAGGTGACGATGCGTGTCGGGAATGGTTCCAAGGTCGATGTGATCGCCGTCGGCACGTTACCTCTACATCTACCTTCGGGATTAGTTTTAAACCTTAATAATTGTTATTTAGTACCAGCTTTGAGCATGAACATTGTATCTGGATCTCGCTTGATGCGAGATGGCTACTCATTTAAATCCGAGAATAATGGTTGTTCTATTTATATGAGAGAAATGTTTTATGCTCATGCCCCGCTGGTCAATGGTTTATTTTTGATGAATCTCGAACGTGATGTTACACATGTCCATAGTGTGAGTACCAAAAAGTGTAAAGTTGATAACGATAGTCCCACTTACATGTGGCACTGCCGTCTTGGCCATATTGGTGTCAAACGCATGAAGAAGCTCCATGCTGATGGAATTTTGGAGTCACTTGATTTCGAATCATTTGACACATGCGAACCATGCCTCATGGGCAAGATGACCAAGACTCCGTTCTCCAGAACAATGGAGCGAGCAACTGACTTGTTGGAAATAATACATACCGATGTATGCGGTCCAATGAGCGTCGAGGCTCGCGGTGGCTACCGTTATGTTCTCACCCTCACTGATGACTTGAGTAGATATGGTTATGTCTACTTAATGAAACACAAGTCTGAAACTTTTGAAAGGTTCAAGGAATTTCAGAGTGAGGTCGAGAATCAACGTGACAGGAAAATAAAATGCCTACGATCTGATCGTGGCGGAGAATATTTAAGTCACGAGTTTGGCACGCACCTTAGGAAATGTGGAATTGTTTCACAACTCACGCCGCCCGGCACACCCCAGCGAAATGGTGTGTCTGAACGTCGTAATCGCACTCTATTGGATATGGTGCGATCTATGATGTCTCTTACCGACTTACCGCTATCATTTTGGGGATATGCATTAGAGACTGCCGCATTCACTTTAAATAGGGCACCGTCTAAATCCGTTGAGACGACACCGTATGAATTGTGGTTTGGAAAGAAACCTAAGCTGTCGTTTCTAAAAGTTTGGGGATGCGATGCTTATGTGAAGAAACTTCAACCTGAGAAGCTCGAACCCAAAGCGGAAAAGTGCGTCTTCATAGGATATCCCAAGGAGACTATTGGGTATACCTTCTACCTACGATCCGAAGGCAAAGTCTTTGTTGCCAAGAATGGATCCTTTCTTGAGAAAGAGTTTCTCTCGAAAGAAGTAAGTGGGAGGAAAATAGAACTTGATGAGGAAATTGTACCTCCACTCGAACCGGAGAGTAGCGCAGCACAGGAAGTTGTTTCTGTGGAGCCTACACCGGCTAGAGAGGAAGTTAATGATGATGATCATGAAACTTCAGATCAAGTTGCTATTCGAAGGTCCACCAGGACACGTTCCGCACCAGAGTGGTACGGCAATCCTGTCCTAGAGATCATGTTGTTGGACAACGGTGAACCTTCGAACTATGAAGAAGCGATGACGGGCCCGGATTCCAACAAATGGCTTGAGGCCATGAAATCCGAGATAGGATCCATGTATGAGAACAAAGTATGGACTTTGGTGGACTTGCCTAATGATAAGCGAGCCATTGAAAACAAATGGATCTTTAAGAAGAAGACTGACGCGGACGGTAATGTCACCGCCTATAAAGCTCGGCTTGTCGCTAAGGGTTATCGACAAGTTCAAGGAGTTGACTACGATGAGACTTTCTCACCCGTAGCGATGCTAAAGTCAGTCCGAATCATGTTAGCAGTTGCCGCATTTTATGATTATGAGATCTGGCGAATGGACGTCAAAACGGCATTCCTTAATGGCTTCCTCAAGGAAGAACTGTATATGATGCAGCCGGAAGGTTTTGTCGATCCTAAAGATGCTAACAAGGTATGCAAGCTCCAGCGCTCCATCTATGGGCTGGTGCAAGCATCTCGGAGTTGGAACATTCGCTTTAATGAGGTGATTAAAGCGTTTGGGTTTGTACAGGTTTATGGAGAACCTTGTATTTACAAGAAAGTGAGTGGGAGCTCTATAGCATTTCTTATATTGTATGTTGATGACATGCTGATAATGGGAAATAATATAGAACTCTTGGAAAGTATCAAGGCCTACTTGAATAAGTGTTTTTCAATGAAGGACCTTGGAGAAGCTGCTTACATATTAGGTATTAAGATCTATAGAGATAGATCGAAACGCCTCATTGGTCTTTCACAAAGCACATACCTTGAAAAGATATTGAAGAAGTTCAATATGCATCAGTCCAAGAAGGGGTTCTTGCCTGTGTTGCAAGGTGTGAGATTGAGTACGACTCAATGCCCGACCACGGCAAAGGATAGAGAAGAGATGAGTGTCATCCCCTATGCTTCAGCCATAGGCTCTATCATGTATGCCATGCTGTGTACCAGACCTGATGTGAACCTTGCCATAAGTTTGGTAGGGAGGTACCAAAGTGATCCCGGAGCGGAACACTGGACAGCGGTCAAGAATATCCTGAAGTATCTGAAAAGGACAAAGGACATGTTTCTCATATATGGAGGTGCCGAAGAGCTCGTCGTAAAGGGTTACGTCGACGCTAGCTTCGACACAGATCCGGACGACTCTAAGTCGCAAACCGGATACATGTATATTTTGAATGGAGGGGCAGTCAGCTGGAGTAGCAGCAAGCAAAGCGTCGTGGCGGCATCTACATGTGAAGCGGAGTACATAGCTGCTTCGGAAGCAGCAAAGGAGGGAGTCTGGATGAAGGAGTTCATCACCGACCTAGGAGTGATTCCAAATGCGTCGGGCCCGATGACTCTACTCTGTGACAACACTGGAGCTATTGCCCTTGCGAAGGAGCCCAGGTTTCACAAGAAGACAAGACACATCAAGCGCCGCTTCAACTCCATCTGTGATTACATTCAGGAGGGAGACATAGATATTTGTAAAGTGCATACGGATCTGAATGTCGCAGATCCGTTGACTAAACCTCTCTCACGAGCAAAACATGATCAACACCAGAACGCTATGGGTGTTCGATTCATCACAATGTAACTAGATTATTGACTCTAGTGCAAGTGGGAGACTGTTGGAAATATGCCCTAGAGGCAATAATAAAATGGTTATTATTGTATTTCCTAGTTCATGATAATTGTCTATTATTCATGCTACAATTGTGTTAACCAGAAACCGTAATACATGTGTGAATACATAGACCATCACATGTCCCTAGTGAGCCTCTAGTTGGCTAGCTCGTTGATCAATAGATGGTCACGGTTTCATGACCATGGACATTGGATGTCGTTGATAACGGGATCACATCATTAGGAGAATGATGTGATGGACAAGACCCAATCCTAAGCATAGCACAAGATCGTGTAGTTCGTTTGCTAAAGCTTTTCAATGTCAAGTATCATTTCCTTAGACCATGAGATTGTGTAACTCCCGGATACCGTAGGAATGCTTTGGTGTGCCAAACGTCACAACGTAACTGGGTGGCTATAAAGGTACGCTACGGGTATCTCCGAAAGTGTCTGTTGGGTTGACACGAATCAAGACTGGGATTTGTCACTCCGTGTGACGGAGAGGTATCTCTGGGCCCACTCGGTAAGACATCATCATAATGAGCTCAATGTGACTAAGGAGTTAGCCACGGGATGATGTGTTACGGAACGAGTAAAGAGACTTGCCGGTAACGAGATTGAACAAGGTATGGCGATACCGACGATCGAATCTCGGGCAAGTACCATACCGATAGACAAAGGGAATTGTATACGGGATTGATTGAATCCCTGACATCGTGGTTCATCCGATGAGATCATCGTGGAGTACGTGGGAGCCAACATGGGTATCCATATCCCGCTGTTGGTTATTGGCCGGAGAGGTGTCTCGGTCATGTCTACGTGTCTCCCGAACCCGTAGGGTCTACACACTTAAGGTTCGATGACGCTAGGGTTATAGGGAAAAGGTATACGTGATTACCGAAGGTTGTTCGGAGTCCCGGATGAGATCCCGGACGTCACGAGGAGCTCCGGAATGGTCCGGAGGTAAAGATTGATATATAGGAAGTCCAGTTTTGGTCACCGGAAAGTTTTCGGGCTCATCGGTAGTGTACCGGGAGTGCCGGGAGGGTGCCGGAGGACCCCCGGGAGGGGTGTGACGACCAAAGGACCACATGGGCTGTTAGATAAAGTGTGCCAGCCCTTATTGGGCTGGGCAAGACTTTTGCTAAAGGCCCATGCGGCTGGAGATAAGGAGATAAGGAAAAAAGGATTTAAAAGGAGGAGATCCACCTCCCTTGTGGGAGGTGGACTCTCCCTTTAATTCAGCCGGCCATCTCCTCTTTGGAGTAGAGGCCAAGCCAGCCCTCCACGTCCCTCCTCCTATATATACTTGAGGTTTTGGATGTTTTGAGATAGGATTTGATCTCTCTCTCTCACGGCGAAGCCCTACCTCTCTTCTTCCTCCTCCGCAGCGCTTAGGCGAAGCCCTGTCGGAATACCTTGCTACTCCACCACCACCACGCCGTCGTGCTGCTGTTGGAGCCCTTCCACAACCTCTCCTTCCTCCTTGCTGGATCAAGGTGTTGGAGACGTCACCGGGCTGCACGTGTGTTGAACGCGGAGGTGCCGTCCGTTCGGCACTTGATCGGATCTACCGCGATCTGAATCGCTGCGAGTACGACTCCATCAACCGCGTTCTTGTAACGCTTCCGCTTAGCGATCTTCAAAGGTATGAAGATGCAATCTCTCCCCTCTCGTTGCTGGTTTCTCCATAGATAGATCTTGGTGAACGTAGGAAAATTTTGATTTACTACTACGTCTCCCAACAGAATTGTGTTCTCCCTGAGTCTGCACCATTGCGAAAGTTTGTCGTGTTGAGACACCACTTGATGACCAGGTGTGATAGACTCTACATTCACATACAACAGGTGCAAGCCAGTGTTGCACATGCAGAACACTCGGGTTAAACTTGACGAGCCTAGCATGTATAGACATGGACTCGGAACACAAGAGACCGAAAGGTCGAACATGAGTCATATAGTAGATATGATCAACATGATGATGTTCACCATTGAAACCACCTCAACTCACGTGATGAGCGGACTTGAGTTGGTGAATTTGGATCATGTATCACTCGAATGACTGGAGGGATGTCAATTTGATTGGGAGTTCTTAAGTAATATGATTAATTGAACTCATTATCATGAACATAGTCAGTAGTGTCTTTGCAAACTGTGTTGTAGATTACTAGCTCACGCTGTAGCTCCCTTGATTTTTTATATGTTCCTAGAGAAATAGAGTTGAAAGATGATGGTAGCAATATTGTGGACTGGGTCCGTGATTCGAGGATTGTCCTCATTGCTGCACAGAAGGCTTATGTCCTTAATGCACCGCTCGGTGTGCCAACCCCTCTAGCATTGTCTGTAGATGTTGTGAACATCTGACAGGCATGTTCTGATGACTACTTGATAGTTTAGTGCGTCATGCATTACGACTTAGAATTGAGGCTCCGAAACGTTTTGAACGTCAGGGAACATATGAGATGTTCTAAGAGCTGAAATTAGGATCTCAGGCTCGTGCCCATGTTGCGAGATATGAGATCTCCAACAAGATTCTTTGCTTGTAAGATGAAGGAGAATAGCTCAATCGTTGAGCATGTGCTCAGATTGTCTGGGTGCTACAATCGCTTGAATCGAGTGGGAGTTGATCTTCTAGATAAGATAGTGATTGATATTGTTCTCCAAGTCACAGTCACTAAGCTACTAGAACTTGGTGATGAACTATAAATGCCAGGGATAGAAATAATGATCCTTGAGCTGTTCGCGATGTTTGACACCACGAAGGTAGAAATCAAGAAGGAGCATCAAGTGTTGATGGTTAGTAAAACCACTAGTTTCGAGAAGGGCAAGGGTAAGGAGGGAAACTTCATGGATAGCAAGTCAGTTGCTGCTCCAGTGAAGCAACCCAAAGTTGAACCCAAACCCGAGTCTAAGTGCTTCGATTATGAGGAGAGCGGTCGCTGAAGCGGAACAACCCTAGATACTTGGTAGATAAGAAGGCTGGCAACATCGACAGAAGTATATTTGATATTCGTGTTAATGATGTGTACCTTGCGAGTACTCCTAGTAGCACCTGGGTATTGGATACCGGTTCGGTTGCTAAATGTTAGTACATGAAATAAAATCTACGGAATAAACGGAGAACTAGCTAAGGGTGAGGTGACGATTTGCGTTGGAAATGTTTCCAAGGTTGATGTGATCAACATCGCATGCCCTCCCTACCTTCGGGATTAGTGACGAACCTAAATAAATGTTATTTGGTGTTTTGCGTTGAGCATGAACGTGATTAGATCGTGTTTATTGCAACACGGTTATTCATTTAAGTTAGAGAATAATGGTTATTCTGTTTACATGAATAATACCTTCAATGGTCATGCACCTTGTGAGAATGGTTTGTTGAATCTTGATCATAGTAATACACATGTTCATAACATTGATGCCAAAAGATACAAACTTAATAATGATAGTACCACATACTTGTGGCATTGCTGCTGAATGTCATGTTGGTATAAAACGCATGAAGAAACTCCATGCTGATGGATCTTTGGACTCATTCGATTTCGAATCGGTTGAGCCATGGAAACCATGCCTCTTGGGCAAGATGACTAAGGACCCCGTTTCCAGATGGATGGAGCGGGCAAGTGATTTAGTGGAAATGATACATGTTGATGTATGAAATCCAATGAGTCTTGTAGCGTGCGGTGGATGTCGTTGTTTTCTTACCTTCGCTGATGATTTGAGTAGATATAGTGTATATTTACTTAATGAAACACAAGTCTGAATCGTTTGAAAAGTTCAATCAAATTCAGAGTGAAGTTTAAGATCATCGTGACAAGAAGATAAAATGTTCGCGATATGATCATGGAACTGAATATTTGAGTTACGAGTTTGGTATACAACTTAAGACAATGTGAAAGTTGTTTCACAACTCACACCACCTGGAACACCATAGTGCGATGGTGTGTCCGAACGTCATAGTCGTGCTCTATTGGATATGGTGCGAATTATGATGTCTCTTATCCTTTTACCACTATCGTTTTGGGGTTATACATAAATCCGTTGAGATGGCACCGTGTGAATTATAGTTTGATAGAAACCTAAGCTGTCATTTCTTAATGTTTGGGGCTGCAACACTTATGTGAAAAAGGTTTTCACCTAATGAGCTCGAAACCAAAGCGGACAAATGCATCTTCATAGAATACCCTAAAGATAGTTGGGTAAACCTTCTATCTCAGATCCAAGCATAAAGTGTTTGTTGCTAAAACTGGGTCCTTTCTCGAGAAAGAGTTTCTCTCAAAAGATTTGAGTAGGAGGAAGATAAAACTTGATGAGGTTGTTGAACCTTTGTTCAACCAGAGAGTAGTGCAGCATAGGAATTTGTTTCTGTGAAGCCTACGTTAGTTGAAGAGGAAGTTAATGACGATGATCATGAAGCTCCGGATCAAGTTACTATCGAACCTCGTAGGTCGACAAGGATGTGCACTGCTCCTGAGCGGTACAACAACCCTATCTTGGAGGTCATGTTGTTGGACAACGATGAACCTACGAGCTATGGAGAAGCGATGATGGGCCCGGATTCTGACAAATGGTTAGAGGCCATGAAATCCGAGAAAGGAGCCATATATGAAAACCAAGTATAGACTTTGGTAGACTTGCTTGTTGGACGACAGGTCGTTGAGTACAAATGGATCTTTAAAATGAAGACAGACGCTGATGCTGAATGTCACCATTTATAAAGCTCGACTTGTCGCAAAGAAGTTTCTGACAAGTTCAAGGAGTTGACTATGATGAGACTTTCTCACTCGTAGTGATGCTAAAGTCTGGTGGAATTATGTTAGTAGTTGCTGCATTTTTCAATTATGAAATCTGGCAGATGGATGCCAAAACATCGTTTCCTTCCTTAAGGAAAGGTTGTATGAGATACAACCAGAAGTTTTTCTCAGTCCTAAGGATGCTAAAAGGTGAGCAAGCTTCAGTGATCCTTCTATGGACTGAAGCAAGCATCTCGGAGTTGGAATATACACTTTGATAAGGTGATCAAAGTTTTTAAATCTATACAAAGTTTATGAGAAACTTGTATTTGCAATAAAGTGAGTGGGAGCACTATAGAGTTTCTGATAAGTATATGTGGATGACATATTGCTATTCGGAAATGATGTAGAATTTCTGGAAGCATAAACGGTTGTTTGAAAAGAGTTTTTCAAAGGAAGACTTGGATAAAGCTACCTAATTGTTGAACATCAGAATCTATAGAGATAGATCAAGATGCTAGATGAGACTTTCAATGAGTACATACCTTGAAAAGATTTTGAAAGAGTTCAAAATGGATCAGTTAGAGAAAGAGTTCTCGCCTGATTTGTAAGGTGTGAAGATGAGTGAGACTCAAAGCTCGACAACGGCAGAAGAAAGAGAAAGGATGAACGTCTTCCCCTACACCTTAGCCATCGGCTCTATATTATACCATGCTGTGTACCGCACCTGGTGTGTGCTTTGCCATGAGTCAGTCAAGGGGTACAAAAGTGATCCAGGAGTGGATCACTGGACAGCGGTCAAGATTATTCTTAGTGACTAAAAGACTAAGGAGATGTTTCTCGATTATGGAGGTGATAAAGAGTTCATCGTAAAGAGTTACGTCGATGCAAGCTTTAACACCAATCCGGATGACTCGTAGTAGCAATCTGGATACGTATAGTGGAGCAGCCATTTGGAATAGTACCAACTGGAGTGTGGTAGTAGTGTTTACGGTTTTACATAGAGATTTGCAAAGTACACTCAAGTCTGAATGTCGCAGACCTGTTGCCTATAAGACCTCTCTCACATGCAAAGCATGATCGAGTGACAGAATTCATTGGGTGTTAGATTCATGACAATGCATATCACATGGTGATGTGAACTAGATTATTGACTCTAGTGCAAGTGGGAGACTGTTGGAAATATGCCCTAGAGGCAACAATAAATTAGTTAGTATCATATTTCCTTGTTCATGATAATCGTTTATTATCCATGCTATAATTGTATTGATTGGAGACTTAGATGCATGTGTGGATACATAGACAAAACCATGTCCCTAGTATGCCTCTAATAGACTAGCTCGTTGATCAAAGATGGTTAAGGTTTCCTAGACATAGACATGAGAGGTCATTTGATAACGGGATCACATCATTAGGAGAATGGTGTGACGGACGAGACCCAAACTACAAACATAGCATATGATTGTGTCAGTTTATTGCTACTGTGCATGTCAAGTATATGTTCCTATGACCATGAGATCATGCAACTCACTAACACCGGAGGAGTGCCTTGTGTGTATCAAACATCGCAACTTAACTGGGTGACTATAAAGGTACTCTACAGGTATCTCCGAGGGTGTCTGTTGAGTTGGCATGGATCAAGACTGGAATTTGTTACTCCGTGTGACGGAGAGGTATCTCAGGGCCCACTCGGTAATACAACATCACAACAAGCCTTGCAAGCAATGTGACTAAGTGTTAGTCACGGGATCTTGTATTACGGAATGAGTAAAGAAACTTTCCGGTAACGAGGTTGAACTAGGTATGGAGATATCGACGATCGAATCTCGGGCAAGTAACATACCGAAGAACAAAGGGAACATCTTACGGGATTAACTCAATCCTTGACACAGAGGTTCGACCAATGAAGATCTTCGTAGAATATGTAGGAACCAATATGGGCATCCAGGTCCCGCTATTGGTTATTGACCGTAGAGGTGTCTCGGTCATGTCTACATAGTTCTCGGACCCACAGGGTCTACACACTTAAGGTTTGGTGACGTTTCGGTAGTATAGAGTTATGTATGGTGGTGACCGAAGGTTGTTCGGAGTCCCAGATGAGATCCCGGACGTCACGAGGAGCTCCGGAATGGTCCGGAGGTAAAGGTTGATATATAGGAAGTCCTGTTTTGGTCGCCTGAAAAGTTCCAGGCTAATCGGTAGTATACCGGGAGTGCCGGTAGTGTACCGGGAGGCCATCGGGAGGGGTAGTTCGACCCAAGAGGCTACATGGGCTGTGGGAGAGTAAATAGAAGCCCTGTGTGGGCTGGTGGTGGTCGCACACAAGGCCCATGCGGCTGGGAAGAAAAGGTCAGAGGGAAAAAGGTGGGAAAAGGCAAAAAAAGGGAGTAATCCTAGTCCTACTAGGATTGGAGGAGGAGTCCTCCTCTCCTCCTCATTTCGGCCGACCCAAGGAGGCTTGGCCCTTGCGCCAACTCCTCTCCTCCTCTCCTCCTATATATACTAGAGGATTTTAGGGTTTGTGCATAGAATTTTTAGCCACGTGCTGCCCGTTCCTCCAATGCGTAGTTTCTCATCTAGATCTGATTTCTACAGTGCTTAGGCGAAGCCCTGCCGGAATTGCTCCACCACCATCACCGCGGTGCCGTCACTCTGCCGGTGAACTTGTCTACCTCTCCGCTTCCTCTTGCTGGATCAAGAAGGCGGAGATCGTCATCGAGCTGTACGTGTGCTGAACGCGGAGGTGCCGTCCGTTCGGCGCTAGATCGGAAGGACCATGATCAAAATCACGAGACGGATCGTGATGAGTTCGCGGGACGGATCATGATGAGTTCGCGGGATGGATCATGATTGGATCGTGGGACGGATCGTGATGAGTTCGCGGGACGGATCGTGATTGGATCGCGGGACAGATCGTGATGAGATCGCGGGACGCTCGGTGATTTGGATCGTGAAGATGTTCGACTACACTAACTGCGTTTCTTAATGCTTCCCTCTTAGCAATCTACAAGGGTATGTAGATCCACTCTCCCTCTTATAGATGCTCATCACCATGGATAGATCTTGCGTGTGCGTAGGAAAAATTTTGTTTCCCATGCGACGTTCCCCAACACTCAGATCAAATACCCAATTCATTAGCATTTTAATTAATGCGAGGCAAGCGCGACCCATGAAGTGCGGTCCCGTCGCCCCATCTCGAGGATGTGTGGCAAGGGCCTCTCTTGCCCGTCCACGCCTCTTCATCATCAAACCATAGGTACCCCTTAGGTCCAACCCATCACCAAAATGTTCCCATAACCAGGTCATAGTAACAGTGTGTATAAAACATCAAGACAGAACCTAAGGAATCACCATCAAAGGGTCCCGCTCGGTGAAACCGTCAAGGTGGACTTAGAGGAATCACCCTCGAGGGTCCCACACTTGAGGTGGTTACACGATAGAGTCATCGTCGGGAGTGGTGAAGGAGGAATCACCCTTGATAACCACGATCGACTAGCTGCACTACAGAGCTAGGATCATGAGTACTTCACGATGTGTCCCCCTCGATACTCGATAGTAGCACTACAGAGTCGTACAATTAAGGGGGTGCGGTGATGTGAGGGGCCTGGCTCATCGGTCGGTTGACCGAGTCTTTGAGTCTTTGGGTCGTCGAGTCGTCGATGAAAAAGCAGGGGCAACTAGGACAAAGGGGTCTCTGGGATTCATTGATCAACCTATACTCAGCAGTTGATATAACAGCAGGTATAGTAGCAGTTTATCAAAAGAGGATATGCATCAGAATAGGACCTAACTAAAACAGTAGCAAAATCTAATGCAAGAGTAAGAGGGAAAAGAATAGGCGATATCGTAATGCTCAAGGGGGTTTGCTTGCCTTGCTGCTCCGTGGCAAGGGCCTGATCATCAGTGGTGTAGTCGTACCCGGTAGCACCGTCAGTCTCGGGGTCTATCGGTAAGAAGAGGGGGAAGAAACAATTAATATAAAGTAAATAGATGCATCACTTGCATGACATGACAATATGTAGAGCTAGGCATGCACTAACGCAGGGCTACACGTCGCAGACGGGTCGGAAGAATATCTGACGATATTTTCCGGGTCTTGGGTTACTACCGGACAAATGAAACAGATGGAAAAGTTCTATGTTCGCTATGCTAGGACTATGTGACAGACTTACGGACCACGTATTCGGAACCGTGGGATTTTTCTAATCAACTTTCATGTATAAAATATTTTCATCCGAGTTACGGATTATTTATATTAATTTTTAAAGTTTTATTAATACTTAGAAATTAAAATAAATTATTTTTAACTCAATAAGTAATTATGACATTAGCATGATGTCATGCTCACATCAACAGTCAACAGTCATAGTTGACTGGTCAAACTGACCAGTGGGTCCCACATGTCATTGACACTATTTTAATTAATGTTTAATTAATATTAATTAGGATTAATTAAGGGGGTGGGACCCACCTATCATTCTCTGATTAAAAACTATTTAATTAACATAATTAATTAAACAAGTTAATTAATTAACAAAATGGTTAATTAGTTTAACTAATCTTAATTAAACTAATTAATTAATTAATTACTTTTAACTAATCATATATATATATATTTAATTAATTTTTTTAAACATTCTGAGGGGTGGGCCCCTATTGTCATTGACAGTGGGGGGTTAGCCCCACTAGTCAGCCACACACACACACATAAGCACGCACACAACACACACACGGCCGGCGGCAGCGGCGGCCCACTGCAAGGGGTCGCCGTCGGGAGGGCGGCCGTGGGTGTGCGGTGCGGCGGCCAGGGCCGCATAGGCAGGGGGCGAGCGCGCATCCGGGCATGAAGGGCGTGTGCCCGCGGCCGACAGCATGGATAGGGCACGGCGAGCAAGAGGGGGCCGCGGCGGCCGATACAGTGGCCGTGACGGGGCGGGACCGCAGGCGGGACGGGGTGGATGCGGCGTGGTACGGTGCGTCAGGGGCGCGAGGCGAGCGAAAGGGCACGGCGGCATGGCCGCGGGCGACACCGGAGGCGGCGAACGGGGGCGGACGAAGGGGGAAAGGGAGAAGCGGGCTCACAACTCCTGTAGGGGACGGCAATGAGCGAGGGGAGGGCGGTGAGGCGAAGGGCACCGGCGGGGAGGGCCGTCGGCCGCGGCGGACCGGCGAGGGGCGACGGCGTCCACGCCCGATCTAGATCGGATCGGGAGGCAGTGGGAGAGGAGCGAGTGGGTGGGGGGGGGGGAAGTGAGGGTCGGGGTGGGCTAGGGTTGCCCCCGAGGGGGTGTAGGCGCCGAGGTGGGCCGGCCTGGCTGTCCCGGTGGCCAGCTGGGCCAAGGCCCAGTTGGGGGGGGGGGGTTGTTTGTTTCTTTTTTTTCTTATTTTAAATTTCCGTTTTTATTTTTAGTTTCATTTATTTTTCCTTGTGCAATAATTCTCTTCAGCAAGAATGTGCCACTTGGTCCATAAAATACTTTCCCATATTCCACATGGCCACATACACTTTGGGCATTTTTGAAAACTGTTTGATTTATCCAAATGAATTTAAGAGCACTTTAAAATGCAAAATGGTGCTGTTATTGAAGGTGGGGTCCACACCAGGTTGAGGGTGATGTTGTTTTCCTCAACAACAATTGTTTTGTGAGTTATCACAAGTGTGCAACATTTTATTTTTGCTGTTTGCAATTTTATTTTATCACATAAAAATTCAATTGGCTTTTGAAGTGGAATTTGAATTGAGATATGAATTTCAACCTGATCATATCCTATTTAGCAAAATGATTTGAGGCTGATCATGGTCATTACTGTAGCTTAACTACAATCATTACTGTAGCAGAAATCCAGGGTGTCACAGTATGCCCTTGAGGATTCCCTTATGGAAATCTACAAAGGTAAGGAGCCGTTTTGGCGGCAAATGAACTGCCAGAACTGGCTCATGAAAGGTGACGCCAGCACTGCATAGTTCCATGCTATTGCTAATGGGAGGAGGCGAAACTGTACCATCCCGTGCCTTTGGGCAGACGATATGCTTCTATAGGAGGCCAGGGATATCTCCATCCGTATTTACTCCTTGTATAAGGAGTTATTATCGGCGAAACCCCGGTCGGGGTTGGCCCTCCCCATGGACTACTAGCTAGGCGAGTCTACGGTCTCGGTCCTGAAGAATGCAGATCTAACTCTCCCATTCTCTACCGAGGAAGTAGGCCAGGCTGCTATTTACGGAGATGAAGCCTAACTCCGCGTGGATCCGGATGGGTTACCGGTCACCTTCTTTTAGAAGCTTTGGGAGAATATCAAGTCGGTGATTATGCCTATGTTTCATGAATTCTTCATTGGCACCCTTGATATGTCTCGCCTTAACTTCGATGTGATAAATCTAATCCCCAAGCTAGTGGGGTCCACAGACATCAGTCAGTTTAGGCCGATCACGGTGATTAACGTGATCTAGCGGATATTCACGAAGGTGTGTGTGCCTCTAGGCTCATTCTGCTTGCCGACATGCTCCTACACCTGAACCAGTTCGCTTTTATTAAGGGGTGATATATCCACGATGGGATCCCCGTCCTCTAGGAAGTCATCCATGAGGTGAATATTAAACACTAGAGGGGTGTCTTCCTCAAACTCGACTTCCAGAAGGCATACAATCACTTAGATTGGCCCTTCCTCCACCATGTGCTGGAGAGGAGGGGCTTCGAGGATAGTTGATAGCCCCGCTATCAATATTAATGGGGAAGTTGGCCCTTATTTTTGCTCTTCTTGCGGTGTCAGGTAGGGTGTCCTGATTTCCCCCCTACTCTTCAGTCTGGCGGTTGATGCCCTAGCAGCTATCTTGGAGAAGGCCAAGATAGCCGGCCATATTAATGGCTTGGTGGGACACATTATCCCAGGAGGTGGTATCTCCCACCTTCAATATGCAGATGACACCATGGTCATGGTGGAGGGTTTAGAACTTGACATTATCAATCTTAAGTTCCTTCTACTCGACTTTGAGCCCATGTCTGGCTTGAAGATCAACTTCTAGAAGAGCGACGAACTTTGCCCCTCCCCCACCCCCACATAAGAACTATTTATTTCAATGCTGTTCGAATTTGATCCAGTTTTATTCTATGTTTGAATGCCTCCAATTAGTACTACAAATATTGAGTCGATGCCAACAAAAAAGAAATCAAAGGGATAAAATTATGGAGGCTGCGTATGGAGAATCCGAGTTTGTGAACCCATGTATATGTGTGAGGTGTATAGCGGTCAAACCTAACGATTTGGAGTAATATTTTGGACAACGTATATGCAGATAGTTGGGAGTTGGAAGGTAAATAAGACTTATTTTGTAAATATAACACAAACACCTAAGGCTGCTCATAGTGGAAGTAACATAGTTTGTAACATGCATGCCTCATAGGCAAAAAATATAATGTGGCAAGTAATTAATGAGGAGATATGCAAATGGAGTAACATAATATGTTACCATCACATAGCGGTTCCCAATGTAAAACGAGTCTACAAAGTAACAAATGAAGCCCTCTATGTTACCATATATATGACACTACCCACTATAGAGGTAGTAACATAGACCAGTAACATATGACTCTTAAGTTCCGGACCACTATGACTAGCCTAAACTACTCATAGTGGGGAGTAACTTAGACTAGTAACATGCATATGTTACTGGTCTATGTTACTACCGTCATAGTAGGGAGTAACTTAGACTAGTAAAATGCATATGTTATGGGTCTATTACTACCTCTATAGTGGGAAGTAACATATGTGTGGTGTCATGCAACACTTCATTTATTATATTGTAGACCCATCTTATCATGGTATGTGTGATGTTACCCATAGTGTGAGTAACATACTATGTTACCACATGCCTCTCTTTCCTCATTAATTACTTGCCACATCATCTATTTTGACTACATATATGTGATGTTACCACTATGTTACTCTCGCTATGGGATCGGCATGCGCGGTGGTCAGGATCAGAACCGTCCCCTGCACGACCATGGCACAATTAAAATAACCACGATGACCAAGACGGCGACTTCAACTTGAGCCAAACGTTGTGGCATAACCAACCCCTCCCGGCTAGGATCCATCCATTTATTTTGATAAAAGGTACCACATGACCCCATTTTCGTTACGAAAAAGGAGTCTAGGATACATCATATCATTCATACAGACCACGCACCATAAATGCAACACCCAGGCGTATAGGCCCAACTAAGGAAATTTACATCCCTAGACATATAGCCATGTCTAAAGGATGCTAGAACACTAACCTAAAGGGAATTGAAAAGCATCAGAAACACCTATATTACAGCCACACACCAACAGTACCAAATCAAAGCAATAAGGACATCCCACATATCCCAGGCAGTGTCAACAAAGTCTTCTAACAACAGGATTCCAACCATGTGTCCATCTGAAAATTTCATTTGCCACTTGAGAGAGTCTCTTGGATACTCCTTTAAGCAACTTTTGTGCTCCTTTTTTCTACAGAACCACCCATGAATCCAGCAAAGAGCTCCTCCATCTGGTTGGCTAAGGAAGAAGGTGTACCGCTATAGAACACTTGAAACATCAAGCATCTGCATGCCTTTTGTTCGTAGAACTTCGTAATATACCATGGGCAAGCTCCCCGAGAACCATATCCCACACATGCGCTCAGGGGCTCCCTTGTACCTTTAGAGACATTTCCTCGTCAAGATACCCCTGAATATCGCCAATTCTTAGGACACTCCAGATTATCGATGCCATGGATGGGCACGAGTTGATATCTTTTCTGGATGCATACTAAGGGTATACCACTTGATCAAAATAAAGGTGTCCCACCAGGAGACCACCTCGTTCATCACATTGTACAGGTCGTTCTGCTATATAATGATGCCTTTCGGGCTCAAGTGTGCAGGAGCCACGTACCAGCGTATGATCCAAAAGTGTCTGCATAAGCATATCGGTAAAACAACCGAGGCATATGTCAATGACATGGTTATTAAAACCAAAACCAAAACAGCTAACACCCTCATCGACAACATGTGGGTGACTTTGAAGAATATGCACAAGTTCAACATCAAGCTGAATCCGGACAAGCACATCTTTGGAATACCGTCCGACAAGCTGTTGGGGTTCATTGTCTCCTAGAGTGACATTGAAGGCAACCCAGATAAGATGAAGGCTCTTTCGAAGCTTAGTGCTCCAACCAAGTTGCAAGAAATCCAAAGGCTAATCGGATGTGTGGCTTCTCTAAGCCGGTTTATCTCCAGGCTCAAGGTGAAGGCCCTCCCCCTATATCGTCTGCTGAAGAAGATAGACAAGTTCCTCTTAACCGACGAAGCGGAGGCAGCATAGTTGCTGGCAACTAACCCTATCCTCGAAGCACCCCAGATCGATAAGCCAATGTTGTTGTACATCTCGGCAACTAATTAGGTGGCCAATGCGGTTCTGGTGGTCGAGCACGAGGAGGAATGTCATGCTTACAAGGTGCAGAGGCCGGTTTACTACATTTCCGAGGTGCTAGCCCCATGCAAGACGGTGACGCCCCTGCTCGACTATGCACTAATCATACACGCAAACGTGCATGCTTGAGATTAAAGACTCATGGGAAGATATCACAACACAACTCTAACCTCAAATTAAACATAAATCTCATATTACAAACCAGGGGTCACGAGGACCCGAATACATAAGTCAGACACACAAATAATATCTGGGTACAGACATAGTTAGTCAAGTTTGCCTTAAGAAGGCTAGCAGAAACAACGACACTAGATCGAAAAGGCAAAGGCCTCCTGCCTAGGGCCTCCAAACTACTCCTGGTCGGCTGGCTCAACCTAGTAGTACGTGCCTCCGGGACTCTCCTGGTAGTAAGCTCCTGCGGTGGCATCTGGCTCTGGGACTCCGTCTTCTGATCGTATCAAATGGGTATGGGGAAAACATAGCAAAGTAACCGTGAGTACTCATCCAAAGTACTCGCAAGACTTACATCAGAACTATACTAAATATGCATCGGTATCAAAGGAATGGGGCTATATCTTTGGACTGAACTGCAAAATGCCAAAATAGAGGGGGAGAAGCCTAGCCTATTGAAGACTAGCATCTTGAAGCAATCTTGCAGCATCAGAAGAGAGTAGAACACAATAGCATATAATAGTGGTTATATAATAGCAACACCCTGAGATCCTTCCTCGAATCCCTGCGAGAAAGCAATCCCGAGAGCAGTATTAACAATTTAATATTGAATCAGCATCAGTTTGTAGTTGTAGTGGATCAGGATACAACTCCAAGCGTCCTGTTACCGTGGACATTGCTATTCGAATAGATAACTTCCCTACAGGGGGGCACTACTGTTACCCAACACGCTCGATTACATCTGGCCGGACACCCTTGCTGGGCAATGCCCGGCCTCGGGTAATCGACACGACGTAGTCCTACCTAAGCTCAACAAAGATGTCAACACACCGGTCTAAATCCTAAGTGCGAAGGGGTCTTGGGCCCATCGCCCACTGCACTCCTGCACGTTGCGAGACTGGCCGGGACCCAGGCGCGACACTGTATACACAAGTGACGTAACCAGCCCACCCCAGCAATCAGCCCGCATCTTTGAGCTATGACTTCTAAAGAGCTTTCGGCTAATACATACGACGTAGAGGGTTCCATAACCATTATCCCACGTGGTGGTAGTGCGTATAGGGCCAACGACCCAATCAGATCAAATACCCAAATTCGTTAGGCGTATTCTAGTAACTTGCAGAGATAATCAGGATTCCTGTCGCTCCGACTTGGTAACACACGGATCACAAACAAGGACCAGGACCACCTCTCTCCTAGGTGGTCTCCACCTGCCCTGTCGTTCCTGTAGGAGATATGCCCTAGAGGCAATAATAAATGTTATTGATTATCTTCCTGTTCATAATTAGGTTTATGTTCCATGCTATAACTACTATGGTTCTCGAGTCTACAATAACCACGAGGCTTGAAGGAAGACTCATATGCACGTGTGGCCTCTAAGACTGGCTCAAGTATTGCATGATGATCCTGTTTTCCTGATCATGGGCATGGCTATGCCAGCAATTTTGAGGGCACAAAGTTAGAAGAACATTTGTGTTGAATCGACCCGAATTGATGTTATTCTATGAGATACATTCGTCATAAGTTAAGAGAAGTTAATATTTGCATAATTCCTTAGACCATGAGAGTATCGAGTTTCTTCATGCTTGCTTCATGAACTTTGGGGTTTGTTAAACGTCATCCGTAAATGGGTGGCTATTATGGCGGCTTACGGGTTCATGGAAAAGTATGTCAAGTAACTTGATAGCTCAAGATTGGGATTTGCTCCTCCGACGATGGAGAGATATCTCTGGGCCCTCTCGGTGTTACGGTATCCATCATCGTCTGGCCAGACACTTTGTGATTTGATCACGGGGATGCCGGAACATGGGAACGAGAAAAGAGAACAACACCGGTAACGAGGTAACTGGCATAGTGGACAAGTTGTTGATCCACGGGGATGGCAACATGTCTCACCTCGGGTATTTGTAACATATCGCGAAGCAACAGGAATAGGACACGACAACTGGAGGTTCACTCGAATATTCATTCGTGTGGGTATAGGGGTCAATATGGGTGTCCACGACTCTGATGTTGATCATTAATCGGAAGGGGTTCCGGGTCATGTCTATACTTCACCAAACCTATAGGGTCACACGGTTAAGGGTCATCTATCTGCTGAATACTAGACAAGGAGTCCGAGAGAAAGTCACTAAAATAGTTTCGGAGACAACGGAAAAGTTCCGGAGAGAACACCGAAAAAGTTTAGATAAAACCGAAAAGTTGTTTCGGATAAAACAATTGGTCCAAAAAGGTTTCGGCAAGAACCAGGAATGTTTTGGAGGTTGCCAGATTGGTTTGGTAATTTCTAGAATTTTTCGGAGAAAAAACCGGAAAAGGTTTTCGGAGCTGCCGGAATTGTTTACCGGGTAAACGAAGATGGTTTTAAATTAAACCACCATACCAGAAATGTTCCGGAGCATGTCCAGATAATTTTAGAGGGTGCCGGAAATGTTCTGGGACCTTCCAGAATTTTTCAGAAGTAATAGTTGTGGAAAACATCTTGTCCCAGCATGAGGGGACAAGATCCCACATTTCGTGGGGCTGTTTTGGGGTGCCTCCCTTTTTGGGGGCAGCCCCTTGTGGCTGGACAAAAGGTGTTAGGCCCCCCCCCCATGGTGGGGGTAGCCTCCACAAATGGTGGAGAGTGTTGGGAGGAAGGTGGGGCCCCATGGGGGAACACCATGGACAAGGGAACATGTTTTCTCCATCTTTGGTGGGAACATGCTTCCTTGTTTTGTGGGTGCTTGTCATGTGGCTGAAATTTCAGCCACCACCACCCCCTCCTTCACCTATAAAAGGAGGTGGAGAGGAGCTCTCCATAATGACTCCAACTCTCATACACATGCCATGCATTATCTGGCTTCTTCTCTCCCTCCCACGAAAAGAGTTTCGTAGAGCCGAAAGACTGTCTGGGTTCTGGTGAGAACTAGTTCTGGACGGTGAAGCCCTGCCGGATAGATGACACCGTATGTGTACAACTCTGTAGAGAGATCGTAGTTTTGGTCTTAGTTCGAGAGTGCCTCCATGTTTTGGAGGTCCTCCCGAAGGGCTGTCCGAGTGACAGTCCAAGTTTCGGAGGTCCTCCCGAAGGGCTGTCCGCGACACCATCCGAGGGACTGTCCGACCGCCTCTCGGAGGGCTGTCATCGGGGCAGATGAGGGTAAACATCCTCCTGGTTGGGAGGTTGTAAAATCCTAGCTGTGGGGATCTGCACCGCTGTTCGTCATCGACTCTACTTCCGCTGTGCTACGAGTCGGTAACGAAAATGATCAAACCTTGTATGGAGTCTCCATAGTGGTTCTGGGCTGGTGCGTAGGTCGGAATTTTTTTGTCTTCTGCTACGTTACCAATAGTGGTATCAAAGCCGTGCTATGCGTAGATGCAGGTTGCGATCTAGAATACATAGAGATGTATGGGTGTTGCATAATATAATTAGGTAGTAGATGAGATCTATTGCTGAAAATTATTTGTGCGGGTAGCATATGAAATCTGTTACCCGATGTTCCTTTTGCTTCCCCTGAATTTGCATAGTCTTGATCTTGACGGAATGGTGGAATCTCACAAAGTTCTGGCAATCCGCCATCCTTTCATGCTGCTCCTGAGTACGCTGATTGACAGATCAACGAAGTGCTAACAGTTCTTTGGGTTCCACCATAGTTGAGAAAGATGGATGTTTTGCAGACGAAAGGGCAATGTAGATGTGATCTGCACGGGGGTCACGCGTATGACGAAGTTTAGTATGAGGCTCGAGATTTTATTAGCTCGTGTTTTATACACCCTGGAAAGTTAATCTAGCAACTTGAATTATCATACTTGATGATGGACGTTGGTAGATTCGGTTTGTTTCAAAACCTTAGAAGGCACATAAAACAAGTTTTTGCATGAACCGATTAGAGGCGTCTAACTTGGTTTTGCAGGATGGTTTACATGTGCATATAATGTGCTATATCAATGCTCATATTAATTTGATTATGTATGAGATGACTATATGATGTAATATTAACATGACCTGCGTGTCATGATTCAGCATGATGGCTGGAGCCATATGATTGTCACTTTAATAACCTGCGTATCAACCTTAAGTAATGCACTTATTTTATTAGCTATAGAGATAGCTATATTATCTGGTGCATCGACAAGGTGGTGGCAATCTTCACGAAGGTGAACACCGACGCGAATGCCAAAGACGAAGGAATGAAAGACTTCTCCGTCAGAAAGGGCTATACCATATCATGCTATTATGAATTGCCTGAGATGTTTATCCCTCTTGATGCACCCTTCTTGATTGCACGGTAGTCGCTTTTTATTAGAGTGATCTCTCACAAAATATCAAGTAGTTAGTGTTCTCCCAAGTGTATTACCGTCACGGCACCTATCTCTTTGGGGTATCACATGGTTACATGGGCACGAACGATTAGAGAAGTGTGCGGCAGGTGAGTTGAGACCTCGCAGCGAGATCACTTGGTTGTCTTGACGTTCAGGCATGAAAGTCATGAGCTCGGAACACATGCATCAAAAGATGAACAAGAGTCACATAGAGATGTGATTGGCAAATTGGCCTACCAATTGAAATTCTCGTCACTTGAGATGGTTACATCCTTGACATTGAATTGAAAGTTGGGTCTTGCATCACTCAAAATCAATTATGAGAGATATTGATTTGAGTGGGAGTGCACTGTAGAATTAATTCTTTTTATTAATTCATAGTGCAATTAATTTTGAACAATGTCTAAGTGTGATTTGCATAATAGTTGTAGAATAATGGCTCGCGTTTCCACCTTCCCTATTAAAATTGAATAGCTGTTAAATATCTGGTTAAAATTTTACGGTTGGTAACGTAATGTGAGGATTGTCCTCAAGAGTGCCAAGAAGGAATTTGTCCTATCACATGCTTTTGGTTTTCTCCCGCTAATGCTATGGATCATGTGACTCTCGTCCTTCGATCCAAAAGCTAGAAATCCTTTTTAGTCAAAGTGCAATATGTTTGCTTCCATGAGACCCAAACTTCGAAAGTTTGGATAGTTATGTGATATTCATGGAATTTCAAAATCATTTTTAGAGACAAACAAAGCCTAAAAGATATGAGATATCCAAAGCAATGTTTTTTTGCAAACTACTAGTAAAGAAGTTTACGATGCATTAGACTGATAAGAGAGGGATCCAGGAGAATGCCTGTCATATGATGAAAGGTGAATAAAACAACAACTTAAAGAGAAAGGAAGTGTTAGAAGGGTGTTAGTGAGACTTTCACGCCTAGGAAGTCAAGGGCTAACGCCACTCTTAAGTTGGATGCTTCTTCTGAGAGTAGGAGAAACACTAAAAATTTAAACTGTTAGAAGTATAATGGCAAAAGGAAAGAAGACTGGAATATCCAGCTCATGTATGAATGTCATACAAGTTTTTGATGTATAGAAGGCTGATCAAAGATATATTTCTTGAGAATTATGGTTAAACATGTTAATCACTAATTCTTGGGTATTGTGAGTTAATCACAAAGATACCCGCTCGATTGCATTCTGTTGCAACTCGATGTAAGAACTACTATGGCCTGAAAGACTAGCTAGGGATGAGGTTTAGATACACGCAGGGAACATAGTAAATGTTACTATGCCTTCCATCAGTGTATTCCCTATGTATTAAGTTTCATAATTCATTTTAGAGTTTCACACTCTATCCCTTTGCATAAGGTATCTTGCAAGAAGGTTGTTCATAAGAGAACTTTTCATGTTCGGTGTTATGAATAACATAGGAGCCATACTTTCATTATGAATGAGACGTATGTTATGAATATTGATAATATTACATTACCTCTGGGTTTACTTTTATAAATTCATTTTCAGAGTTTCATACACTCTAGCCCATTGCACAATGTTTGTTGCAAAAGAGTTGTTCATAAAAACAACAATTGTTGTTCAGTATTATGAATAACATGAAGGGCCATGCTTCCATCCTAGATGGGATGTATGTTATGAATATTGATGGAAATATGATACATCCATAACACTGACGCTAAATGTCGCAAGACTAAAAGAATACCACATACGTGTGGCACTGCATTTGGTCATATTGGAGAAACCCGCATGGAAAATTCCATTATGATGGATTTTGAAGTCGTTTGATTTTGAATCATCTCACACTTGCAACTTTCCTCCAAAAGGTGAACTAAATAAATACCATTCACAGGCCATAAGGAACGAGCAAAGAACTTATTGGTGATCATACATTTGATGTATGTAGTCCGATAGATGTTGTTGCAAACAGTGGATTTGTCTACCTTAAAAAATTGACTCAAGTAGATATATGGATATTTACTTGAGGAGATGTAAGTCTGGATCTTTTGAAATCATTCGAAAGGTTTTCAAAAATAAAGTAAAAGTTATTGTACCAAGAAAATTATGTTTCTGCAATTTGATTACGGAAAGGAATATTTGAGTTACAAGTTTAGCGAATGTCTAATGAGTTGTGAAAAAGGTTTCATAACTTGCACCTCTCGGAACACCACAGCAAGTGGAAAGTCCGTGAAGATGTAATCGAACCATTTATGACATGGTAAGATCAAAGATGACATAAATAGATTTGCCATTATCCCTTTTATAGAGTGATGCTTTAGAGACTGCGGCTTTTACACTGAAAAGAGATCCATCAGGTCTGTTGAAATGACGCCTTGGTATGGTATGCCCAACCATGTTATATCTTTTCTTAACATTTGGAATATGGAGCTTGTGTAAAAGGTTACAAACCTATTCCAAATCAGACAAGTGCTACTTTGTATTGTTATCCCAAGTCATTGGGTATTCCCCCACCACCATACCAAGGCAAATGGTTTTGCCACAAAACGGTATGCTTTTAAAGAGAATAGTTCTTACAAAAGGTGAGTGGGAGGACAGTGCAACTCGATGAGATAACCCGTATCTTCGTCATCAGTTCAAAGGAAAGAAACCCTGGAAATGATTCTGTTGTTTCCTACTACGACTGATACAGAAGTCTCTACAATAAAATGTATGGACTTCGGTCGAACATGCAGCTGAACCACGTAGGCAAAGCTCGTGCAAGCCTATCAGGTGCGCAAACAAGATACTGTTTTTAGACAACAGTATACCTATAATACACAAGGAAGCGTTGATGGGCCCTGACTCCGGGATTGGCTAAATGCCAATACAATCCGAGATAGTTTCCATATAAGTGATTCAAGATTAAAACCTTGATACACCTTTCAGAGGACTTAGAGTCTAACGAGTATTTATGGAACTAAAAACTAATATGGATAAAAATGTTTTATCCATAAAGCTCGACTTGTTGAAATAACAAGTTCAAGGAGTTGACTATGATGAGGTTGTTTCACCGTAGCGATGCTTAAGGTCGGTTCGGGTTGAACTAGCAATTAATACATATATCATTCATGAGATATGAAACCTAGATGACAAAAGGATTTCCATCTGATGGAAATGAAACCTGGGACTTGTATGTGATACAGTCCAAAGTAATTTGTCGATCCAGAGGATGCTAGTAAGTATGCAAACTTCAGAGTTCCAGCAATGGACAGAAGCGAGCAAAATGGAGTTGGAATCTTCGTGGTTTGATGAAATGGTCAAAAGGGTTTTTGACTTCATCAATGGTAAAGAAGATGCTTGTGATTCAAGAAAGTAAGTGGGAGCATAATAATATTTGTAAACACGTTGTGTGCTTGACACATTGTTAATTGGAAATAAATTTCTTGACACGAATTAGGTCTTCATTTGAAAATAGTTTTTTGATGAAGTGCTTAGGCTAAATAGCCTCCATATTAGGCATGATGATCTATGGAGATAGATTTACCTAATGGGGCTAAGCAATGAATACATATTGACAAGGTGCTACAACCTTTTAGCATTTAAAATAACCAAGGAGTGATTCTTGCCGAAGTCACATGAAAAGAGTTTTTGCAAGACTCGATGTCCCAAAACACTTACGAGTAAAATACATGATGGAGATTCCACACACTCTAGTGTTTGGATTAATCATGTATTCTATTGTATGTAAAAACAACCAGATATGTCCGATACTCCCAAGTTGCTGTGAGTATAGATACCAAAATGATCAAAGCACTGATCATGGGACAATAGTGAAAGATGTCATTAAGTACTAGAGTAGTGCTGATGACATGTTTTCTCGCAAGCAGAGATTATGAAGTGCTCGTTATAAGTAATTACATCGATACAGTCTCAATCAATGCTCCATGCTATTTTCGATTTAAGTTAAGGGTTTTGTGTAATACACAATATGATGGCACGGTAGTTGGAAATTGTTCCAAACAAGATACTGTGGCGAATTCTATAACAAAGGCTAAGTATGTTGATGCTTTGGAAGCGACAAAGAAGTTGTTGAATCATATAGTTCATTCATGAACTTAGTATGGTTCCAAGATGGCTTTGGTCTATGAGACACTATTGCAGATAGTTGCTCCATAGCTCAGTCTAAGGAATCAGGTTTTGACCAATGATTCACACATATGCAAAGCCAAGTTCACACAAAATACGAATTTTGTGATAGCGTGAAAACGCGAGGATATGCAAAGTTACACAAGGAGCTGAAGTTGTCAGATCCGTTGGACATCAGGCTATACCACAACCGAAGCATATTTTACACCAGTATGCCATAGGTGCAAAGTGCATTAGCATTGACTAGATTATTGAATCTAGTGCAAGTGGGAGTCTGTAGGAGATATGCCCTAGAGGCAATAACCACGAGATTTATGTTCCATGCTATAACTGCTATGGTTCTCGGGTCTACAATAACCACGAGGCTTGAAGGAAGACTCATATGCACGTGTGGAATAATAAACGGTAAATTGTATTCCTTGTCTCGCCTCTAAGACTGGCTCAAGTATTGCATGATGATCCTGTTTTCCTGATCATGGGCATGGCTATGTCAGCAATTTTGAGGGCACAATGTTAGAAGAACATTTGTGTTGAATCGACCTGAATTGATGTTATTCTATGGATACATTCGTCATAAGTTAATGGTTAATAACACAGAGATGTTAATATTTGCATAATTCCTTAGACCATGAGAGTATCGAGTTTCTTCATGCTTGCCTCATGAACTTTGGGGTTTGTTAAACGTCATCCGTAAATGGGTGTCTATTACGGCGGCTTACGGGTTCATGGAAAAGTATGTCAAGTAACTTGATAGCTCAAGATTTGGATTTGCTGCTCCGACGATGGAGAGATATCTCTGGGGCCTCTCGGTGTTACGGTATCCATCATCGTCTGGCCACACACTTTGTGATTTGATCACGGGGATGCCGGAACACGGGAACGAGAAAAGAGAACAACACCGATAACGAGGTAACGGGCATAGTGGACAAGTTGTTGATCCACGGGGATGCCAACATGTCTCACCTCGGGTATTTGTAACATACCGCGGAGCAATAGGAATAGCACACGACAACTGGAGGTTCACTCGAATATTCGTTCGTGTGGGTATAGGGGTCAATATGGGTGTTCATGGCTCCGATGTTGATCATTGATCGGAAGGGGTTCCGGGTCATGTCTATACTTCACTGAACCTATAGGGTCACATGCTTAAGGGTCATCTATCCGCTGAATACTAGACAAGGAGTCCGAGAGAAAGTCACTGAAATAGTTTCGGAGACAACGGAAAAGTTCCGGAGAGAACACCAAAAAAGTTTTGATAAAACCAAAAAGTTTTGTTAGATAAAACCATTGATCCAAAAAGGTTTCAGCAAGCACCGGGAATGTGTTGGAGGTTGCCAAATCGGTTTGGTAATTTCTGGAATTTTTCGGAGAAAAAACCGGAAAAGGTTTTCGGAGCTACCGGAATTGTTTACCGGGTAAACGAAGATGGTTTTAAATTAAACCACCATACCGGAAATGTTCCGGAGCATGCCCAGATAATTTTAGAGGGTGCCGGAAATGTTCTGGGACCTTCCAGAATTTTTCAGAAGTAATAGTTGCGGAAAACATCTTGTCCTAGCATGAGGGGACAAGATCCCACGTTTCGTGGGGTTGTGTTGGGGTGCCTCCCTTTTTGGGGGCAGCCCCTTGTGGCTGGACAAAAGGTGTTAGGGGGGCCCCCATGGTGGGGCAGCCTCTACGAATGGTGGAGAGTGTTGGGAGGAAGGTGGGGCCCCATGGGGAACACCATGGACAAGGGAACATGTTTTCTCCATGTTTGGTGGGAACATGCTTCCTTGTTTTGTGGGTGCTTGTCATGTGGCTGGAATTTCAGCCACCACCACCCCCTCCTTCACCTATAAAAGGAGGTGGAGAGGATCTCTCCATAACGACCCCAACTCTCATACACATGCCATGCCTTATCTGGCATCTTCTCTCCCTCCCACGAAAAGAGTTTCGTACAGCCGAAAGACTGTCTGGGTTCCGGTGGGAACTAGTTCTGGACGGTGAAGCCCTGCTGGATAGATGACACCGTATGTGTGCAACTCTGTAGAGAGATCATAGTTTCGGTCTTAGTTCAAGAGTGCCTTCCAAAGGGCTATCCATGTGACCGTCCGAGGTTTGGAGGTCCTCCCGAAGGGCTGTCCGAGTGACAGTCCAAGTTTTGGAGGTCCTCCCGAAGGGCTATCCACGACACCATCCGGGGGACTGTCCGACCGCCTCTCGGAGGGCTGTCCGCGGGGCAGATGAGGGCAAACATCCTCGCGGTTGGGAGGTTGAAAAATCCTAGCTGCGGGGATCTGCACCGCCGTTCGTCATCGACTCTACTTCCGCTACGCTACGAGTCGGTAACGAAAATGATCAAACCTTGTATGCAATCTCCATAGTGGTCCTGGGTTGGTGCGTAGGTCAGAATTTTTTTATTTCTGCTATGTTACCAACAGTGGTATCAGAGCCCGCACGTCAGGGTCACTAGGCTGCCCAGTCAGCACTGTTGATTGGTCAACCCAGTCAATGGGGCTAGTGGAGCCCAGCATCAGTGCCTAGAGGTGGGGCCGGCCTTTCCACGTTGGCACCGACGTCGGAACAGCTTCGGCGACCAAAACGCGCGGCGGCGCTCGCCAGACTTCGTCGGAAAACGCACACAGGGGGTCTTTTTGCGCAGGGTTTGGTGCGTTCGAACGGCCACTCCACGCCGCGTCCATCTACAGTGCTGGCACGGCCGGAAATGGTCGGAAACTACGCCGGCGAGCGGCAAGGCAGACGCTGGAGTTCGGCCGTGGGTGGATCCAGCGTTGTGGGGCACGAGGAAGCACGCTGGGATGAGCGTTGGGTTCGTTAGGAGGAGCTGAGCATATCTATGTGCTCGGGCGACCATGGCAGCGACTACAACGACGGCGACGAGCTATGCAGCAGAGACGAACTCCGGTGAGGTCGCTGGGGATGGCTACGGGGACGAATCCACGCAGGGATGAGAGGGGAAAGGAGAGGATGCTCACTGTGAGCCTGTAGGTGAGCAAAGTGTGCGCAGGAAGGGCTCGACGGTGTCGGAAACATTGACGAATGCCGGCGATCCGATGGCTGAAGATGAGCTCGTTCCAGTCACACGAGAGGCGTTTGGCTCGATCCCGCTGTCAGAGAAGAAGCAGAAGAGGCAGGTGGAGCGGATGGGCTCGGTCTCAGGTGCCGGGGAGGCCTGTGGCCACGCTGACGAGCTCGGCCATGTCGACGGCATCGGACGTTTGCGCGGGAGGAGGAAGACGAGCGCGAGAGAGGGGAATGCGGGCTAGGCTTTCGCCAGGGGGTCACGGGGAGGCCTAGTAGGCACGGGCGACAGTGGGGTGGAGGCGGTGTCGAGCATCGCGTGGTGCATTGCGCGCGCATGCTCGGCCATGGCGACAGCTAGGGGAGAAGGCGGGGGGAGGGAGAAAGGCCGCGGTGTGTCGGGCCAGGCTGCACTATGCACTCACAACCCACCAGCACAATAAGTCTTTACCGTTTTTCTTTTCCATTTCTCTGTTTCTTTATTTCTTTCTATTTTGTAAAATGTTTGGCCACCACTTGAGTTTTGTAAAATATGTGATTTGGCTCAATAATTAGAGTGCAATATTAACTACTAGCAGAATTTGGTTTGGAGATAATAGGATTTCATTTGATTTTTAATTTAATAATTTGGCAATTAAAAGTGTTGTAGCAGTACTGTTAGAAGTGCTAGTGCTCAACTTTAATTTGATGGTGATGTTGTTTTTATTAACATAATTAGTTATGGATTATTTGCTATTTAATGATTTTAGTTTTCAAATTTGGACAACTTTTATTTTACTTTAAATTTGAATTTCAATTTGAATTGGAATTTGAAATGAGATATGATTCTAATGATGATCAAGCAGTGTTAACCATGATGACTTGGCATTATCAAAAGGTGATCACTGTAGCTATTACATGGGGATGTTACATTTCTCTTCCTCTAAAAGATATTCTCGTCCTAAGAATTAAGAGGCAGGCTGAAAGAAAGAGGGGTATTCTTCACGAAGACGATTATCGTGTTACCAAGTGGCTTCATCTTTAGAATGGTTTGACCACTGAACTTTAAGGAATTTGATTGCCTTCTGATGGGTCCGACGTTCAGCTTGATCAAGAATGCGGATCAGATACTCTTGATAAGAAGGATCATCTCGCAATTCAAGCATTTCAGGATCCACTGCTCGGATAGGATCCTCGAAGCAGCGATGAAGTTGTGACATAGGAAAGACATCATGCACTTGAGAAAGGTTCGGCGGCAACTCCAATTGGTATGCCACTTCTCCTCGTCATGCGAGAATACGGAACGGGCCAATGTAGCAAGGAGCAAACTTGCCCTTGATCCTGAAACGATGAGTGCCCTTCATCGGAGTGACATGAAAGTAAGATTGTTCGCTAGGTTGATAGACCATTACCTGGTGTTTGCAGTCATAATTGCTCTTCTGATGAGACTGAGCAGTTTTCAAATGGTCACGGACAATGCAGACTTGTTCTTCAGCTTGGTGAATAATGTCCGGACCAAAGAGTGATCGTTCCCTAGTTTTTGACCAATTCAGAGGGGTTCGGCACTTACGTCTATATAGAACTTCAAAGGGTGCCATCTTCAAACTAACTTGATAGCTATTGTTGTAAGAAAATTCAGCATACGGCAGAGATTCCTTCCATTTCTTACCAAATGAGATGACACAAGCTCGAAGCATATCTTCAAGCACTTGGTTAACTCATTCAACTTGACCCTGAGACTACGGGTGAAAGGCGGTGCTGAAGGACAGATGAGTTCCCATAGCTTCTTGGAAACTTTTCCAAAATCTGGAGGTAAAGAGGCTGCCACAGTCTGAATTGATCTCCAATAGAACACCATGGAGTGACACAATTCTAGAAACATACAAGTCCACTAACTGACTAGCAGTGACCATCTCCTTGACTGGCAGAAAGTGAGCCACCTTAGAGAATCGGTCAATGACGACAAAGATAGCATCATGCCCCTTCTGAGATCTAGGAAAACTAGTAATAAAGTCCATTTCGACTTTGTCCAATTTCGATTCAGGAATAGCAAGTGGTTGCAGAGTTCCAGCACGCCTTTGATGTTTTGCTTTGATGCGACTTCAAACGTCACACTCAGCAACATATCGAGCAATGTCTCGCTTCATATCAGGCCACCAATAGCGCTGATGAATGTCTTGGTACATCTTGGTACTACCAGGGTGAATTGAAAGAGATGTATCGTGAGCTTCTTTCATAACGCGTGGAGTCATATCTAGGTTGTCCTTTCTAGGCACCACTAAGTGATTCTTGAAGAACAAGGTGCCATCATCATCAACAGTGAAGAATGAGGGCTTTCCCCTTTTTAGATCACGCTTAATCTTCTCGATCTCGGAGTCAGCCTTCTATATATGCTTGATGAGATCATCGAGATCTGGTGCAACAACCAGGGTATTGAGATGACCCTGTGGAACAATGTGAAGGTTCAACTTGCGAAGCTCTTCGTGGAGAAGGGGTTGTGCTTGCTGAACCATGAGGTTGTTGCAATAAGACTTGCGGATCAAAGCATCGGCCATTACATTAGCCTTGCCAGGGGTATAAGAAATATCCATGTCATAGTCGGCTATTGTCTCGAGCCATCTTTGTTGATGGAGGTTCAAATCTGGTTGAGTAAACAGATACTTCAGGCTTTGGTGGTCCGTGTATATCTCGCAACGATTACCGAGAAGGTAATGTCGCCACAACTTTAGAGCATAAATAACTGCTGCTAACTCGAGATCATGAGTTGGATACTTATCTTCGTGAGGACGCAACTGACGAGAGCCATAAGCAATCACTTTGCGGTAAGCAGAGATTACATGCAAGGAGTTGACATCAAAGTTTCCTGTAGTTAAAGATGATGACAGCGGCAGGGTGATGTGGCTTAAATGCTCCCTCCAATAGGTGCCTCACATATATCCTATGATGTGGCTTAACTGTATGGCTCCGGAAAGTGATTTGTTTAAGGGTGCCAGCCGACAAGTGCTGGATGCCAACCGGTAGGAACTGAGGAGCCATGTTGTGACGGAACACTACAGAAAGCTTCTCCAGCTTGGACATAGCCCCTGCTTCAAAGGTCAGTGACGCCTTTGGACGGTTGAAAATGAGGTGCTTGAGTGCTCTGAATGCCCCGCTGCCAGCGCCAGGGATGACTACACTTTCTTCCTTTTCTTCTTCTTCATACGTACTATAAGTACTCAAACAGAAGTAGACAAGTGAAGGCAACCGTGCAGCAATGCTGACACCATCAGCCAGCTCCCTCACCCTAATAGAAAGCTTCTCCAGCTTGGGCATAGCCCCTGCTTCAAAGGTCAGTGACGCCTTTGGACGGTTGAAAATCAGGTGATGACAGAACTGTATTTCAAGCTTCTCTAGCTTGGGCATAGCTCCCGCTTCAAAGGTCAGTGACGCCTTTTCACAGTGGAAAACCAGCTTCTTGAGTGCTCTGAATGCCCCGCTGCCAGTGCCAGGGATGACTACACTTTCTTCCTTTTCTTCTTCTTCATCCATAACAAAAACACTCAAACCTGAAGTAGGCAAGTGAAGGCAACCCTGCAACAATACTGACACCATCAGCCATCTCCCTCACCCCAATACATAACTTGTAGAGGCCGTGGAGCTGACCAATCCACTCGGGGCACCTTTCAAACATGCGGCACCCCAGATCGAGCTCCTGAATATGAGAGCCCCAAGGGAATGGTGTCGTGCTGTTCCAGCCAGCTGGGACATCTACTGGGTCACCCCATCGTTCTCCGAAAGAAAGGATCCTGAGGCTGGCGGAAAGCATGCAGATGGAAGAGTGCAAGGCATCCATGGTGGTATCAGGTACCCATTTCATAGACCATGGACAGAACTGAAGTTTTCTCAAGTTGATCAGCTTGCTGAGCCCCTTGATATTCTCTGCCGAGCTACTATACAAAAATGCACCTTCTAGGGTGCGCAAGGATTTCAACCTGTCAATCCCGTCAGGCAACACAAATTCCTTCAAGCTGAGATGCGATAACCATGGCAAACTAACAATATCTGATGGGGGATTTTTCAGTGTAGCTTCAGCTATATCTATTGTCTCCAATTGCTGTAGCTCCCCAATTTGATTAGGTAGCTTCAACTCAAAGGCATTACCATATGGACTGCATGCAATCTTTAAATACCTTAGGAGAAACAACCTACTGATACCGGTGAGGTCTAGGTGCTTGTTCCGGGAAGAATAATACTTATGTTCAATGTGTAGCACTTGGACATACTTGAACTCCAGAAAATAAGGCACAAGTGAGATCTGGCAAAGTAAGACTGACCGAACATGTGATAGTGACCATTTGTTGACTGTTTCCAAAATTCTCGTATCCTCTTTATCATTGTACTGGACCGTGACTCGACGGATCTCCCCTATCTCATTTTTCGAACCATCAATTACATGAATAAAATTCTCTTTACTTGACCTAGATCTCATCAGATCAAGAATTACATCATGTACTCTGCAAGACAACACTTCATTGCTGTAAGCATCTATCTTCCCAGGCTGGATCATACACATGCTGATGAGCTCTTTGAAGTACTTTTCTGCAATATCCTCTGCATCCAGCCCACTGTTTCTACTCACGTGCATGAAACCTTCAGCTACCCACAACCTCAGCAAATCATTTTTATCCATCTCGCGATCCTCTGGATACATACAAACATAAAGCAGACATGTCTTAAGATGATCAGGAAGATGTACGTAGCTAAGATCCAATATTTGCTTCATCTTTTCAAGATCATCTCCTTCAGTCACAGCACCCAAAGATTTCAATATATACTCCCAGGTTGATTCTGCCGCTCCAGCTAGAAGGCTTGCTATACTATTAATAGCAAGTGGCATACCACCACATTTTTTCAGAATATATTTTGATATCTCTTCTTTTCTGTGTGTATCAGGGCAATCTTCTTGGGGACCAAATATTCTTCGAAAAAATAGTCTTCTTGAGTATATTTGTCACTGAGTGGTTTCATCTTATAAACATATTTTATCTCAGCTTTGCAACAGTTAAGAGCAACATGTTCATTCCTTGTTGTTATTATCACTCTACTGCCACATTTGTCTCTTGGAAAAGCAGATTTAATAGCATCCCATGATGAGAAATCCCATATATCATCAATTACGATGAGGTACCTGCAAAAAAAGGCCAGAGATAAGAAATGAAGCAGTATTGAATCTTAGTACAGTTAGGAGAGGATCATTTATAATTTAATACATCTACGTAAAGCATATCCATAACATGTGGATGTATTTTTTTTTGAGATCACACATGGATGTATTTCAATACCTACTAAAAAATACTCCCTCCATTCCAGATTACATGAAGTTCTAGGTTTGTCCTAAGTAAAAAAATATAAGTTTGAGCAAGTCTATAGAAAAATATATTAACACCTACAATACCAAATTAGTTTCATCACTACATATATTTCCATACTATATATATTTGCTGTTGTAGATATTAGAAAATCATGAAAATGGTAGATATTTATAATAACTTGTTTTCTTCCCAGGTGCAAAATAGTGTTGCCCAAACTAGGAAAGGAATGTCACGGGGGGATCAACACTTGCAACTTATTCATTTGATTCTTTAGACACCGAGCTTAACAATAAGTTAGCGTGTAGGGGTTGTGTTTGCCTGTTTAACCCGTGGTGTGGATTAGTAGGTGGGGCAAACATATTTGCCTGGAAATTAGGACAAAGTAAATAAGCATGCCAAGTAATTTAGAAATATTGAATTTGAAAATTTCAATTTAATGTAGTTTGCTTATGTACTCTCATCGCCATGTGCTGTTGTGTGTGTGTATGTTGGAAGAGGGGGGGGGGGGGGAGGGGGTAATGTGTACCTCTTCTTCTTTAGCAATTCTTGGAGTTCGTTGATAAGCCCGTGCACCCCCAGGTTTATTGCATTGAAATCCTTTCCAATTCGAGAGAGAATGTCCTTCAAAACCGTCTCCACATCAGGATTCTGACCCACTGGAACAAAAGCTTTAGGATGGTATGCTTTCATCTTGTCATACACTTCCTTGGCAAGTGTGGTCTTGCCCAATCCTCCCATTCCGACGACAGAGATTATCTTGAGGTTTTGCTTTGATGCATCGCCATGCTATTCAAGTAGCCTTATTAGCTCATCTCTTGGCGCCTTGATGCCAACGAGCTGTTCTTTATGTTCGTGTAGAGCCGAAATCCGAAGGTCAATGATAGCTTTGGTAGTTGCATTAGCTACAACATTTTTGACATCAAAGTTGTACTTCTTTTGTCTATCAGCCACAGCCTGAACTTTGTCCTTGATGTTTCTAATCACATCGCCAATCTGATGGTCAGTCGTCATGCCATTCTCCAAGAGCTTTACACTCTCATGCATGATCTCCCTGAAGCCACTCCTACTGGAGTTAGGCTCGATGTGCACCATGAAGCTGTCAACCATATCCTCTATGTGATATGACAACTCCCTGACTTCATCAATCCAAAACTTAACCCCATCAAGCTTTTCCAGTTGGGGGAGATCTTTGTGAATAATCGCCACGTCTTCTGAGAAAGACTGGATATCTCTCTTCATGCTGCTCTCCAGATTGTAGTCCTCCTTGACGAGCTTGCCCAGCTTGTCTAGCAGGCTGCCCATAGCCCCCCTTGCGACATCCACTGCTCGGCTCCCTTCCCCTAAGTATGTCTTGTTGGCAGGATAATGGCCGTGAAAAGCTTTGTGGTGGGTGCAAATTACGCTGCTCTGTTTGCTGGGCACATTGTCCTCGCGCGCTTGAATTGATGTCCTTGTATGCAGAATAATGATGTACTTAGATTAAATAAACTCATTTCAGCAATAGTGCTTGTTGGATTATCGATCTGACTAATCTTACCAAGAAAGCTGTCTCAGCTTTTTCGCTGCTACCAAGTTTCCCTTTTCTGGAAGCAGACTCAACGATCTTTCTCCTTTTCATCTGGGAGCATAGAAATTGATTCATTAAGAAACAGTCAGAAGAAAGGGACAGAAGATGCATACAAACACATTAAGATGGGTAGTCCTTATCTTTCACGACAACTTTCGAAACATTTCATGATAATTTCGTATGCAAACCAAAGGGTGATCGTGCAGTATGTGTTGCCAGTTGTATTTATATAGTGTTAGCGATCATACCATGATTACTTAGGCTTCAATGTAGCTTACAACTAAAATCCATGATTGCTTAATGGATGTTTAATATAGCATTTTTTGGGTACCTAGAATTGTTGTAAAGCGCTTGATAAAATGTATGTATTTTTGTGAACATATTATTTATTTCGCCTGTGCTGTGTTCCAGTACAAAAACAGTAGTAGGAATCCAATTGGCAAAGTCTGAGGAGTGCACATTGACACGGTTTCTCTGGTGTCTTGCTTCTGAAAAAGCATGGGAAATACGTCAATTGCCAATGGCATTAGAAGATTGCCTCTCGTGTGCCTCGGTTCTCCGTGTGTGCCCAACAGACGATTTCACTGCTGCTTCTTTTTTCAATTTTCGGGCAGATATTAATGTTCAATATAATTAGGAGCCATCAATTTTATTATGAAGCATTTCATGAAAATTTTGCATGAAAACCAAAGGGTGTGCACAGTTCATGTCTCCAGATATATTTATGTACTTTAGCGATCATACCTGGCCCTTGAGAATCACCGGTGTCTTATTGTTGTGGTACTGAAACCAAAAGAAAATTAAACACATGCGTTGGCCAAAAAAGTAAATTAAACATCAGAATGCTGTAATTCATACCATGTAAACACCAATCCAAAGAGATGGCTGCCAGATCTACCATGGAACCCCACGATGCAGCTGCCCTCGTCAGCCATGAACCTGAAAGGAGTTGCTTCCACATTTTGATGATGTAAATTTCCGAAAGGTCTGTAGGTTCTGATGTTGGTAAGAAACGTAAGGGACGTCACAAGAATGTTTTCACCATGGCTTCTGTATGCTCCACATACTTCCTCGACAAACTCCGAAGGGCTGAAGCGGATCTGCAAACAATGCACCAATAAATGATGAGATGACTATGAAGTGGTGCCATAATTAATTCTAGCAGTTCACCAAACGACTCCAAATCTTGATTAGTATGTACCAGCCTGCAGAGCCCAACAAAGCAAATAAATGCACCGTTTCAATTTTGTGGCGATGGTTTTCTTCACCCCAAGGACCTACACGTTGCTTCTTCCCAGATTGGTCAATGTAAGAAAATGAGAACGAATCGATTAACCCTTGGTAGCTAATCGTCAGACTATGCAGACGCCAAGGATATTCTTTGATGTCGACAACTTCACCTCCACTTCCACCCCATGGTTCAATCTTAGTTGGAGTGGGTAAGCTCTGCATGCATGTGCAGATGCAGTATGTGAGCCATTTTTTATCCAACAGAGGTGTACGTATGTGAGATCTAGTAAAAAGAGAACCAGAAACACAAACAACAGAAGTGTGTGTATATTTATCGAGAATGTGCTCGCTTAAACTTGTGAGCACGAGATATGAGTCCATCTTTCAGACTTCCACAACAACTTTCGAAACATTTCATGATAATTTCCTATGCAAACCAAAGGGTGAGCACGCAGTATGTGTTGACAGTTGTATTTATATGTTCTTAGACATCATACCTGGCCCACGAGAAATCCTGCCTGATTCCTCCATTCCTCCATAAACCTTTTTTCTGTCTCCAGCAGGGTATAAAAAATTTGTGCTACAGTGGGTCTATTCTTTCTATCAGGATCCACACATTTTATTGCTATTTTGATGCATGTTTCCACTTGATCTAATTCTGCTGATGGGAACGGTGTTGCCAATGGATGTATCCGTCCTCGCCATATCGCAATTACCTACCGAATCAGAATAATAAGATATAACTGAAGATGGGGAACATAGTGTAAATACTATACAAAAGTTAGACGTGTGATTTTTTCTATAAATGAAAATTGTTCTTGATATCGAAATAAATTATCTTACCAGCTCAATAAATGGTGTGACATCATCCATTTCACGAAATTTTGAGTAGCCTCCACGTCCAATCATTATCTCTATGATTATAATCCCTAAACTGTAAACATCATTCTTAGGTGAGATCTGGTTTTTAATCCTGAACTCTGGTGGCATATGGTCCCTGCATGATATCGGAAATATTTAGCTCAGATTTAGTAAAAAAAAGGTAAAAACATTTATTCAATTACATTAGAAAGGAAGGTATTTCAGATGAGGCACTCCACGGCTCACTTACTCTGTTCCTATAGTTGTATTTGTGATATGGGTATGTGTCTTACTTAAGAACCTTGACAACCCAAAATCTGCAACTTTTGCCCCCATGTACTTATCCAGTAGATTGTTGGCAGGTTTTAGATCCAGGTGCAGAATTTGTGATCCACATCCTCCGTGAAGGAAATTTAAACCTTCACAGGTTCCCTCTATTATATTGTAACGTGTCGGCCAGTCATGGTCACGAGATTCTTCAGCATAAGCAGAACAAAAGAGTATGGCTCAGGTTTGAAATGAAGGAATTGGTGTTTGTTAAACACAAAAGAAATAATCTGAACTTACCATTGAGGTACTTGTCTAGGCTCCCGGCTCCCTCCCTGCAGGTACTCAAAGCAGAGGATTCTAGATATGTGTTGAGCAAACCGCAGTTCACCTTTGTACTCGACATGTTTACGTTGTGTTTCATAACAATAGCCAAGTAACCGTACAATATTTGGATGTCTGATCCTTAGAAGGTTAACACATTCATTCTCAAATTGCTTGTTGTCAAGTGCTGGCAGATCATAAAACAATTTAACAGCAAGCTCCTCTCCATTGTAAACTCCCTGTTAGACAGAACAGAACTAATTAGTATTAATACTGCATATTAACTTGTGTTGTTATGGTATGCATAATGGTTGCCTCTTGCTGCTGCACCACCCCGTGTGTCTTAAATTAAGATAGACAAATAGAATATGTTTGCAATGAAAGAGAGAATGGTACGGGGAGCAGCACGATGGATATATCCAACAAGAGTTGGCAGAGTTGGGTATATTTAGCTATGAAAGCTATTGCATCTAACTGAGTAGTTTTTTGTGCTACTAACAGATGTGATTTCTCCTGTGAAAGGTGGCATTCGTGCAAGTGAACGCTTTCATGTGCAACCTGCTGACATATTGTCCATATGAAGCAATGTAAACAAACATAAATAATATTTGCATAAAGGGAAGTATACACAGTGGGTTCTACGTATCTAGAGATGCAATCCTGAGAGAAAGGTTGAGATATGCTTTTATGTAGTATTTTTTTTCAGTTTTCCTTCCTATGTGTACAAATCTTAAGATGCTGCTTGTACATTTTTTTGGAACTAAAACAGAAGAGATATTTGACTGGACTGGAGATCTAGCTTTATGTATTTTCTAGCTAAATGGTAAATTGTACGTACCTTGTAGACCTCTCCAAATCCACCCTGACCAAATTGTCTGTCGTCGGAGAAGAAGAGGATGGAAGGAAGAAGAAGAGGAGACGTAGGCGGAGCCGCTTTCCTTTCCTTTCGCCCCAACCTGCCACACCAGAAGCAGAAGAGAAGAACGCCCTGCTCGGCGTCAGCGACGGCGGCGAGATGGAGAAGGGGAGAATGAGACAGAGAGAGGAGCAAAGTGGGGGAAAATAATGGAGTTGGCCACCATCGGAGTCACCGCGTCGTGGGCCATAACCCCCTTTTTTGCGAATGATGCAAGAGTGTGTACATAATGCTTGGATGAGAGTAAAAATTGCTGACCGTGTGGGTCAGTGTTCACATACGTTCGATTTAGTGACGGAATGCTCTAGATCCTTTGTGTGTGGATTGGTAACATGGCGTTGCTGCCTACGGAGGAAAATCTCAAATCATGATTAGACCACATAACTTGTACACTTTTTTTTAAGGAAACATAACTTGTACACTTGATATCTCTATGTGTTTATAAAATAAAATGGTTGCTCCTGGCTTGGGCTCGTCGGCATCCCCGCGCCTCACTGCCCCACCACGGCCCTCCAGGACAACAACGTGTCAGATCCTCGATGTCGCCCTCCACGTGGGTCTCCTGACACCGTATCTCACCAACACCGACTCAGAATAGATCATGTTTGTCGATGCCTTCAGGACTGCAACGGCCGCGGCCCATATCCGCTTAGCCCCCATTGCGACAGGAAATGCACCCATTAATGGTCGCCCAACATGCTGGAAATATGTCCTAGAGGCAATAAATAAAGTATTTATTATTATATTTTCTTGTTCATGATAATCGTTTATTATCCATGCTATAATTGTATTGATTGGAAACATATTACATGTGTGGGTAAATAGACAACACTCTATCCCTAGTATGCCTCTAGTGAACTAGCTCGTTGATCAAAGATGGTCAAGGTTTCCCAGCCATTAACATCTGATGTCATTTGATAACGGGATCACATCGTTAGAAGAATGATGTGATGGACAAGACCCAAACTATAAACGTAGCATATGATCGTGTCAGTTTATTGCTATTGTTTTTTGCATGTCAAGTATATGTTCCTATGACAATAAGATCATGCAACTCACGGACAGCGGAGGAGTGCCTTGTGTGTATCAAACATCGCAACGTAACTGGGTGACTATAAAGGTGCTCTACAGGTATCTTTGAGGGTGTTTGTTGAGTTGGCATGGATCAAGACTGGGATTTGTTACTGCGTGTGACGGAGAGGTATATCAGGGCCCACTCGGTAATACAACATCACAATAAGCCTTGTAAGCAATGTGACTAAGTGTTAGTCATGGGATCTTGTATTACGTAACGAGTAAAGAGACTTGCCGGTAACGAAGTTGAACTAGGCACGGAGATACCGACGATCGAATCTCACACAAGTAACATACCGAAGAACAAAGGGAACATCATATGGGATTAACTGAATCCTTGACATAGAGGTTCGACCAATAAAGATCTTCGTAGAATATGTAGGAATCAATATGGGCATCCAGGTCCCGCTATTGGTGATTGACCGTAGAGGTGTCTCGGTCATGTCTACATAGTTCTCGAACCCGCATGGTCTGCACACTTAAGGTTCGGTGACGTTTCAGTAGTATAGAGTTATGTATGGTGGTGACCGAAGGTTTTTCGGAGTCCCGGATGAGATAACGGACATCACTAGGAGCTCCGGAATGGTCCGGAGGTAAAGATTGATATATAGGAAGTCCTGTTTTGGTCCCCGGAAAAGTTTCGGGCTCATTGGTAGTGTACCGGGAGTGCCGGTAGTGTACCGGGAGACCATCGGGAGGGGTATTTCGACCCAAGTGGCTTCATGGGCTGTGGGAGAGTGAATACCAGCCCTTAGTGGGCTGGTGGAACTTCCACACAGGGCCCATGGGGCTAGGGAAGAAAAGCCCAAAAGGAAAAGGTGGAAAAAAGGCAAAAAAAGGAGGAATCCTAGTCCTACTAGGATTGGAGGAGTCCTCCTCTCCTCCCCACTTCGGCCGAACCAAAGGAGCCTTGGCCCTTGCGCCAAGCCTCTCCTCCTCTTCTCCTATATATACTGGTGGGTTTTAGGGTTTTGTACTAGATTTTCAGCCATGTGCAACCCGTTTCTCAAGTGCATAGTTTCTCCTCTAGATCGGATTTCTACAGTGCTTAGGCGAAGCCCTGCCGGAATAGCTCCACCACCATCGCCGGAGCACCGTCACGCTGCTGGAGAACTCTTCTTCCTCACCTCTCCCTCTTGCTGGATCAAGAAGGCGGGGATCTTCATCAAGCTGTACGTGTGCAGAACGCGGAGGTGCCGTTTGTTCGGTGCTTGATCGGGACGGATCGTGAGGACGGTTCGTGTTTGGATCGTGAAGACGTTCGACTAGACCAACCACGTTTCTTAACGCTTCCCGCTTAGCGATCTACAAGGGTATGTAGATCCACTCTCCCTCTCGTAGATGCTCATCACCATGGATAGATCTGCGTGTGCGTAGGAATTTTTTTTGTTTTCCATGCAACGTTCCCCAACAATGGCATCATGAGCTAGGTCTATGTGTAGATGAGATCTCGAGTAGAACACAAAGAGTTTGTGGGCGTTGATGCTTAGATTGCTTCCTCCCTTGGTCGTGTTTTGGTTCAGCGGTATTGTGAGATGACGCGGCCCGGACCAACATTACTCGTACGCTTACGGGAGACCGGTTCCCTCGACCGCAACTTGTTGCATAGATGGCTTGCGGGTGCCAGTTTCTCACACTTTAGTTGGATCGGATTCGACAAAGGTGGTCCTTGAGAAGGTTGAAAAGCAACTAGTGTATCACCGTTGTGGTGTTTGCATAGATGAGAATTGTTCTTGCTAGATACCCGTAGCAGCCACGTAAAACATGCAACAACAATAGAGGACGTCTAACTTGTTTTTGCAGGGTATGTTGTGATGTGATATGGCCAATTACATGATGTGATATATGTGATGAATGAGATGATCATGTGATGTATAGATTATCACGACTTGCATGTCAATGAGTACGGCAACCGGCAGGAGCCATAGGGTTGTCTTTAATTATTATATGACCTACGTGTCAATCATTAAGCGCTATGTAATGCTTTACTTTATCGCTAAACGGTACCAATAGTAGTAGAAGCATGTTGGGCACAACAACCCCGATGGCGACACGTTGATGGAGATCATGGTGTCATGCCGGTGATGATGGAGTTCATGCAGGTGCTTTCTAGATGGAGATCAAAAGCACAAGTTCATGGCCATATCATGTCGCTTATGATTTGCATGTGATGTTAATCCTTTTATGCACCTTGTTTTGCTTAGGACGACGGTAGCATTATAAGGTGATCCCTCACTTAAATTTCAAGAGGAATTGTGTTCTCGTCGAGTGTGCACTGTTGCGAAAGTTCGTCGTGTCGAGACACCACGTGATGATCGGGTGTGATAAACTCTACGTTCACATACAACGGGTGCAAGCCATTGTTGCACATGCAGAACACTCGGGTTAAACTTGACGATCCTAGCATGTACAGACATGGCCTCGGAACACAAGAGACCAAAAGGTCAAACTTGAGTCATATAGTAGATATGATCGACATGATGATGTTCACTATTGAAGCCACCTCAACTCATGTGATGATCGGACTTGAGTTGGTGAATTTGGATCATGTGACACTCAGATGACCTGAGGGATGTCAATTTGAGTGGGAGCATTAGTAATTTAATTAACTAAACTCATTATCTTGAACAATAGTCTAAGTAACCTTTGCATATTTATGTTGTAGATCAATGGCTCGCGCAGTAGCACCCCTGAATTTTAATGCGTTCCTAGAGAAAGCTAAGTTGAAAGATGATGGAAGTAACTTTGTTGACTGGGCCCATAATCTGAGGATTGTCCTCACGGGTTCCCAGAAATCATATGTCCTTGATGCACCGCTTGGTGACCAACCAAAAGACATGACCTCCGAAGACGTTAAGATCGCTTGGGAGGTACGTTTTGGAGATTACTCAATAGTTCAGTATGCAATATTGTATGGCTTAGAATCAGGACTTCAAAGACGTTTTGAATGTCATGGAGCATATGAGATGTTGCAGGAGTTGAAGTTTATCTTTAAGAAGAATGCCCGGATCGAGAGGTATGAGACCTCCGATAAGTTCTATGCTTGCAAGATGGAGGAGAACGGGTCTATCAGTGAGCATATACTCAGAATGTCTTGGTATTCAAATCGTCTAGCAGAGTTGGGAATTACCCTTCCGCTAGAGGCGATCACTGACAGAGTTCTTCAATCACTCCCACCTAGTTACAAGAGCTTTGTGATGAACTATAACATGCACGGTATGAACAAGTTAGTCGCCGAGCTATTTGCGATGCTGAAAGTTGCTTAGTCTGAAATCCAGAAAGAACATCAAGTGTTGATGGTCAATAAAACCACTAGTTTCAAGAAGAATGGCTAGGGCAAAGGCAAGAAGGGTAAAACCAAGAAGGATGGCAAAGCGGTTGCTACTCCTGTAAAGAAGCCTAAGCATGGACCTAAGCCAGAAACCGAGTGCTTTCATTGCAAGGGAACCGGTCACTGGAAGCAGAACTGCTCCAAGTACCTGGCTGACAAAAAGGCGGCCAACGACAAACAAGGTATATATGATATACATGTTATTGATGTGTACCTTACTAGCTCTCGTAGTAGTGCCTGGGTATTTGATACCGGTTCGGTTGCTCACATTTGCATTTCAAAGCAGGAACTACGGAATAGACGAAGGCTGGCAAAGGACGAAGTGACGATGTGCGTGGAAAAAGGTTCCATGGTTTATGTGATCGCCGTCGGCACGCTCTCTCTTCGATTACCAGCGGGATTAGTGATGAACCTGAATAATTGTTATTTAGTGCTTGCGTTAAGCATGAACATTATATCTAGATCTTGTTTATTGCGAGACGGTTACTCATTTAAATTAGAGAATAAAGGTTGTTCTATTTACATGAGTAATATCTTTTATGGTCATGCACCCAATGCGAGGGGTTTATTCATATTGAATCTTGATAGTGATGAGACACATGTTCATAACATTGATGCCAAAAGATGTAGAGTTCATAATGATAATACCACTTTCTTTTGGCACTGCCGTTTAGGACATATTGGTGTAAAACGCATGAGGAAGCTCCATGCTGATGGGCTTTTGGAGTCACTTGATTTTGAATCACTTGACACATGTGAACCATGCCTCATGGGCAAGATGACTAAAACGCCGTTCTCTGGAACAAGCGAACGGGTGAGTGACTTATTGGAAATCATACATACTGATGTGTGCGGTCCAATGAATGTTGCAGCGCGTGGTGGATATCGTTATTTTCTCCCCTTCACTGATGACTTAAGTAGATATGGTTATATTTAATTAATGAAACACAAGTCTGAAACGTTTGAAAAGTTCAAGCAATTTCAGAGTGAAGTTGAGAATCATCGTAACAAGAAGATTAAATTCTTGCGATCTGATCGAGGAGGTGAATATCTGAGTTATGAGTTTGGTAGTCACTTAAGACAGCGTGGAATTGTTTCACAGTTGACACCGCCCGGAACACTGTTGGGGAACGTTGCATGGGAAGTAAAAAATTTCCTACGCAAACGCAGATCTATCCATGGTGAAGAGAATCTACTAGAGGGAGAGTGGATCCACATACCCTTGTAGATCGCTAAGCGGGAAGCGTTAAGAAACGCGGTTGGTGTAGTCGAACGTCTTCGCGATCCAAATCGCCATGCGTCCCACGATCCAATCACGATCAGATCACGATACGTCCCGCGATCCAATCACGATCCGTCCCGCGATCCGATCACAATCCGTCCCACGAACTTGATCATGATCCGTCCCACGAACTTGATCACTATCCTTCCGATCTAGCGCCGAATGGATGACACCTCCGCGTTCAGCACACGTACACCTTGATGACGATCTCCACCATCTTGATCCAACAAGAATGAGTGGAGAGGAAGAAGAGTTCTCCGGCAGTGTGACGGCGCTCCGGCGATGGTGGTGGAGTAATTCCGGCAGGGCTTTGCCTAAGCACTACAGAAATCCGATCTATAGGAGAAACTATGCACTGGAGGAACGTGTAGCATGTGACTGTAAAAACTAGTGCAAAAACCCAAAACCCTCTAGTATATATAGGAGAGGGGAGGAGAGGAGGCAGCCTTGGCTTCCAAGCCAAGAGCTTTGCCCGAACCAAGGTGGTGGAGGTGGAGTCCACCTCCAATCCTAGTAGGACTAGGATTCACCCTATTTTTCCTTTTTTCCACTTTTTCTCTTTGGCCTTTTTCCTCCAGCCGCATGGGCCTCTTGTGGATGTTCCACAAGGCCACTAAGCACTGGTTTACACCATACTACAGCCCATGTAGCCTCTTGGGTCGAAATACCCCTCCCGGTGGCCTCCCGGTACACTACCGGTACTCCCGGTTCACTACCGATGAGCCCAAAACTTTTCCGGCGACCAAAACAGGACTTCCTATATATGAATCTTTACCTCCGGACCATTTCGGATCTCCTCGTGACATATGGGATCTCATCCGGGACTCCGAAAAAACTTAGGTCACCACCATACATAACTCTATACTATCAAAACGTCACCAAACCTTAAGTGTGCAGACCCTGCGGGTTCGAGAACTATGTAGACATGACCGAGACACCTCTATGGTAAACAACCAATGGCGGGACCTGGATGTCCACATTGGTTCCTACATATTCTATGAAGATCTTTATCGGTCGAACCTCTATGTCAAGGATTCAGTTAATCCCGTATGATGTTCCCTTTGTTCTTCGGTATGTTACTTGTCCGAGATTTGATCGTCGGTACCTCCATACCTAGTTCAACCTCGTTACTGGCAAGTCTCTTTACTCGTTCCGTAATACATGATCCCGTAAATAACACTTAGTCACATTGGTTGAAAGGCTTATTGTGATGTTGTATTACCGAGTGGGCCCTGAGATACCTCTTCGTCACACGGAGTAACAAATCCCAGTATTGATCCATGCCAACTCAACATACACCCTCGGAGACACCTGTAGAGCACCTTTATAGTCACCCAGTTACGTTGCGACGTTTGATACACACAAGGCACTCCTCCGATGTCCGTGAGTTGCATGATCCCATGGTCATAGGAACATATACTTTGACATGCAGAAAACAGTAGCAATAAACTGACATGATCATAAGCTACGTTTGTATTTTGGGTCTTGTCCATCACATCATTCTCCTAATGATGTGATCCCGTTATCAAATGACATCTCATGTCCATGGCTAGGAAACCTTAACCATCTTTCGATCAATGAGCTAGTTCACTAGAGGCATACTAGGGACATTGTGTTTGTCTATGTATCCACACATGTATCCATGTTTCCAATTAATACAATTCTAGCATGGATAATAAACAATTATCATGCACAAGGAAATATAATAATAAACACTTTATTTATTGCCTCTAGGGCATATTTCCAACAGTCTCCGACTTGCACTAGAGTCAATAATCTAGCTCACATCACTATGTGATTTACATTGTAATGAATCGAACACCCACGCAGTTCTGGTGTTGATCATGTTTAGCTCTTGGAAGAGGTTTAGTCAACGGGTCTGCAACATTCAGATCCGTGTGCACTTTGCAAATATTTATGTCCTTCTCCACGATGTAATATCAGATGGAGTTGAAGCATCGCTTTATATGTCTGGTCCTCTTGTGAAACCTTGGTTCCTTGGCTAGAGCAATGGCACCAGTGTTGTCACAGAACAGGCTCGTTGGATTTAGTGCACTGGACACTACTCCAAGATCTGTCATGAACTGCTTCATCCAGACACCTTCCTTCACCACCTCCGAGGCTGCGATGTATTCCGCTTCGCACGTAGAATCAGCTACCACTCTTTGCTTGGAACTACACCAACTTACTGCTCCCCCATAAAGAATAAATACGTATCCGGTTTGCAACTTAGAGTCGTCCGGATCAGTGTCGAAGCTTGCATCGACGTAACCCTTTACGACAAGCTCTTCATCACCTCCATAATCGAGAAACATTTCCTTAGTCCTTTTCAGGTACTTAAGGATATTCTTGACCGCTTGCCAGTGCTCTATTCCAGGATCACATTGAAACCTTCCGACCATACTTATGCAAGGCTGACATCGGGTCTTGTGCACAGCATTGCATACATGATAGAGCCTATGGCTGAAGCATAGGGGATGACACTCATCTTTTCTCTATCTTCTGCAGTTACTGGGCATTGAGTCTTACTCAACTTCACACCTTGTAACATAGGCAAGAACCCCTTCTTGGAGTGATCCATTTTGAACTTCTTCAAAACTTTATCAAGGTATGTTCTCTGTGAAAGTGCTATTAAGCGTCTCGATCTATCTCTATAGATCTTAATGCCTAATATGAAAGCAACTTCTCCTAGGTCCTTCATTGAAAAACTCTTGTTCAAATATTTCTTCACGCTTTCCAGCATTTCTATATTGTTTCCAATCACCAATATGTCATCCACATATAATACTAGAAACACTATAGTGCTCCCACTCAGTTTCTTATAAATACAAGCTTCTTCGTAAACTTGTATAAACTCAAACGCTTTGATCACCTCTTCAAAGCGCTTATTCCAACTCCGAGATGCTTGCACCAGTCCATAAATGGATTGCTGGAGTTTGCAAACTTTGTCAGCATTCTCTGGATCGACAAGACCTTCGGTTGCATCATATACAACTCTTCCTCAAGGAAACTATTGAGGAACGCTGTTTTGACATCCATCTGCCACATTTCATAGTCGAAATAAGCAGCTATTGCTAACATGATTCTGACACACTTAAGCATCACTACGGGTGAGAAAGTCTCATCGTAGTCAACTCCTTGAACTTGTGAAAAACCCTTTGCCACAAGTCGAGCTTTGTAGATGGTGAGATTACCGTCCGCGTCTGTCTTCTTCTTAAAGATCCATTTGTTATGAATGTCCTTTCACCCTTGAGGTAATACTTCCAAAGTCCATACTTTGTTTCATACATGGATTCCATCTCGGATTTCATGGCCTCTAACCATTTCTCGGAATCCGGGCCCATCACTGCTCCTCCATAACTCGTAGGTTCATTGTTGTCCAACAACATGACCTCCAAGACAGGGTTGCCGTACCACTCAGGGGGTAGTACGCGGCCTTGTCAACCTACGAGGTTCAATAGAAGCTTGATCTGAAGCTTGATGATCATCATCATTAACTTCCTCTTCTATCGTCGTAGGTTCCACAGAAACATCTTTCTGCGCTGCGCTACTTTCTGGTTGAAGTAAAGGTTCAATAACCTCATCAAGCTCTATTTTCCTCCCACTCAATTCTGTCAAGAGAAACTCTTTCTCAAGAAATGTTCCATTCTTAGCGACAAACACTTTTCCTTCGGATCTGAGATAGAAGGTATACCCGACTGTCTCTTTTGGGTATCCTATGAAGACGCATTTCTCCGCTTTGGGTTCCAGCTTTTCAGGCTGAAGCCTTTTGACATAAGCATCACATCCCCAAACTTTAAGAAACGACAACTTTGGCTTCTTGCCAAACATAGTTCATATGGCGTCGTCTCAAGCGATTTTGATGGTGCCCTATTTAAAGTGAATGCAGTTGTCTCTAATACATAACCCCAAAACGACAGTGGCAAATCAGCAAGAGACTGTTGGAAATATGCCCTAGAGGCAATAATAAATTAGTTATTATCATATTTCCTTGTTCATGATAATTGTTTATTATGCATGCTATAATTGTATTGATCGGAGACTTAGATGCATGTGTGGATACATAGACAAAACCATGTCCCTAGTATGCCTCTAATAGACTAGCTCGTTGATCAAAGATGGTTAAGGTTTCCTAGCCATTGACATGAGATGTCATTTGATAACGGGATCACATCATTAGGAGAATGATGGGACAAACAAGACCCAAACTACAAACATAGCATATGATCGTGTCAGTTTAATGCTATTGTTTTCTGCATGTCAAGTATCTGTTCCTATGACCATGAGATCATGCAACTCACTGACACCGGAGGAGTTCCTTGTGTGTATCAAACATCGCAACGTAACTGGGTGACTATAAAGGTACTCTACAGGTATCTCCAAGGGTGTCTGTTGGGTTGGCATGGATCAAGACTGGGATTTGTTACTCCGTGTGATGGAGAGGTATCTCAGGGCCCACTCAGTAATACAACATCACAACAAGCCTTGCAAGCAATGTGACTAAGTGTTAGTCACGGGATCTTGTATTGCGGAACGAGTAAAGAGACTTGCCGGTAACGAGGTTGAACTAGGTATGGAGATACCGACGATCGAATCTCGGGCAAGTAACATACGGAAGAACAAAGGGAACATTATACGGGATTGACTGAATCCTTGACATAGAGGTTCGACCGATAAAGATATTCGTAGAATATGTAGGAACCAATATGGTCATCCAGGGCCGGCTATTGGTTATTGACCGTAGAGGTGTCTCGGTCATGTGTACATAGTTCTCGAACCCGCAGGGTCTGCACACTTAAGGTTTGGTGACGTTTCGGTAGCATAGAGTTATGTATGGTGGTGATGAAGGTTGTTCGGAGCCCTGGATGAGATCCAGGACGTCACGAGGAGCTCCGGAATGGTCCAGATTTAAAGATTGATATATAGGAAGTCCCATTTTGGTCGCCGGAAAAGTTTCGGGCTAATCGATAATGTACCGAGAGTGCCGGTAGTGTACCGGGAGACCACCGGGAAGGGTATTTCGACCCAAGAGACTTCATGGGCTGTGGGAGAGTAAATACCAGCCTTTTTTGGGCTGGTGGAAGTCCCACACAAGGCCCATGCGGCTGGGACAAAAAGCCCAAAGGAAAAAAGGTGGAAAAAGGCCAAAAAAGGGAGGAATCCTAGTCCTACTAGGATTGGAGGAGGAGTCCTCCTCTCCTCCCCACTTTGGTCGACCCAAGGGCTGGCTTTTTGGCAGCCAATACTCCTCCTTCTCTCGTCCTATATACACTAGAGGATTTTAGGGTTTTGGCATAGAATTTTCAGCCACGTGCTACCCGTTCCTCTAGTGCATAGTTTCTCCTCCAGATTGGTTTTCTGTAGTGCTTAGGCGAAGCCCTACCGGAATTGCTTCACCACTATCACCGGAGCACCGTCACGCTGCCGGTGAACTCTTCTCCCTCTCGACTTCCTCTTGGTGGATCAAGATGGTGGAGATCGTCATCAAGCTGCACGTTTGCTGAACGCGGAGGTGTCGTCTGTTCGGCGCTAGATTGGAAGGACCGTGAACAAGATCGCGAGACCGTTCGTGATGTGTTCACGGGGTGGATCATGATGAGATCGTGGGACAGATCGTGATGAGATCGCGGGACGGATCGTGATGAGTTCGCAGGACGGATCGTGATTGGATCGCGGGACGGATCGTGATGTGATCACGGGACGCTCGGCGATTTGGATCGCGAAGATGTTCGACTACACCAACTTCGTTTCTTTACGCTTCCCGCTTAGCGATCTACAAGGGTATGTAGATCCACTCTCCCTCTTGTAGATGCTCATCACCATGGATAGATCTTTGTGTGCGTAGGAAATTTTTTGTTTCCTATGCAACGTTCCCAACAGTGGTATCAGAGCTAGGTCTATGTGTAGATGAGATCTCGAGTAGAACACAAAAGGTTTGTGGGCATTGATGCTTAGATTGCTTCCTCCCTTGGTCGGATTTTGGTTCAGCGGTATTGCGAGATGAAGCGGCCCGGACCAACATTACTCGTACGCTTACGAGAGACCGGTTCGCTCGACGCAACTTGTTGCCTAGATGGCTTGCGGGTGGCAGTTTCTCTCACTTTAGTTGGAGCGGATTCGAAAAGGCGGTCCTTGAGAAGGTTAAAAAGCAAATTATGTATCACCGTTGTGGTTTATGCGTAGGTGAGAATCGTTCTTGCTAGATACACGTAGCAGCCACGTAAAACATGCAACAACAATTAGAGGACGTCTAACTTGTTTTTGCAGGGTATGTTGTGATGTGATATGGCCAATTACATGATGTGATATATGTGATGTATGAAATGATCATGTGATGTATAGAATTTCACGACTTGCATGTCGATGAGTACGACAACTGGCAGGAGCCATAGGGTTGTCTTTAATTATTGTATGACCTGCGTGTCAATCATTAAGCGCTATGTAATGCTTTACTTTATCGCTAAACGGTACCAATAGTAGTAGAAGCATGCAGTGCGTGACAACCCCGATGGCGACACGTTGATGGAGATCAAGATAATGGAGATCATGGTGTCGTGCCGGTGACGATGGAGATCATGCCGGTGCTTTCAAGATGGAGATCTAAAGCACAAGTTCATGGCCATATCATGTCACTTGTGAATTGCATGTGATGTTAATCCTTTTATGCACCTTGTTTTGCTTAGTACGACTGTAGCATTATAAGGTGATCCCTCACTTAAATTTCAAGATAAATTGTGTTCTCCCCGAGTGTGCACCGTTGCGAAAGTTCGTCGTGTTGAGACACCACCTGATGATCGGGTGTGATAGACTCTACGTTCACATACAACGGGTGCAAGCCAGTGTTGCACGCACAGAACACTCGGGTTAAACTTCATGAGCCTAGCATGTACAGACATGGCCTCGGAACACAAGAGACCGAAAGGTCGAACATGAGTCATATAATAGATATGATCAACATGATGATGTTCACCATTGTAACCACCTCAACTCACGTGATGATCGGACTTGAGTTGGTGAATTTGGATCATGTATCACTCAGATGACTAGAGGGATGTCAATTTGAGTGGGAGTTCTTAAGTAATATGATTAATTGAACTCATTATCATGAACATAGTGAGTAGTGTCTTTGCAAATTATGTTGTAGATTACTTGCTCACGCTGTAGCTCCCTTGAATTTTTATGTTCCTGGAGAAATAGAGTTGAAATATGATGGTAGCAATATTGCGGATTGGATCCGTGATCTGAGGATTGTCCTCGTTGCTGCATAGAAGGCTTATGTCCTTAATGCACCTCTCGGTGCGCCAACCCCTCTAGCATCGTCTGTAGATGTTGTGAACGTCTGACAGGTACATGCTGACGACTACTTGATAGTTTAGTGCGTCATGCATTACGGCTTAGAATTGAGGCTTCGAAACGTTTTGAACGTTAAGGAACATATGAGATGTTCTAAGAGCTGAAATTAGGATCTCAGTCTCGTGCCCGTGTTGCTAGATATGAGATCTCCAACAAGATTCTTTGCCTGCAAGATGAACGAGAATAGCTCAATCGTTGAGCATGTGCTCAGATTGTCTGGGTGCTATGATCGCTTGAATCGAGTGGGAGTTCATCTTCCAGATAAGATAGTGATTGATATAGTTCTCCAAGTCACTTTCACTAAGCTAATAGAACTTGGTGATGAACTATAAAATGCTAGGGATAGAATTAATGATCCATGAGCTGTTGGCGATGTTTGACACCGCGAAGGTAGAAATCAAGAAGGAGCATCAAGTATTGATGGTTAGTATAACCACTAGTTTCGAGAAGGGCAAGGGCAAGGAGGGAAACTTCATGGATGGCAAGTCAGTTGCTGCTCCAGTGAAGCAACCCAAAGTTGAACCCAAACCCGAGACTAAGTGCTTCAATTATGAGGAGAGAGGTCGCTGAAGCGGAACAACCCTAGATACTTGGTAGATAAGAAGGCTGGCAATGTCGACAGAAGTATATTTGATATACGTGTTATTGATGTGTGCCTTGCTTGTACTCCTAGTAGCACCTGGGTATTGGATACCGGTTCGATTGCTAAATTTTAGTAACTCGGAATAAAAGCTACGGAATAAACGGAGAACTAGCTAAGTGTGTGGTGACAATGTGTGTTGGAAATGTTTCCAAGGTTGATGTGATCAACATCGCACGCTCTCTCTACCTTCGAGATTAGTGACGAACCTAAATAAATGTTATTTGGTGTTTTTGCGTTGAGCATGAACGTGATTAGATCATGTTCATTGCAACACGGTTATTCATTTAAGTTAGAGAATAATGGTTATTCTGTTTACATGAATAATACCTTCAATGGTCATGCACCCAGTAAGAATGGTTTGTTGAAACTTGATCGTAGTAATACACATGTTCATAACATTGATACCAAAAAGGATACACAGTTAATAATGATAGTACCACGTACTTGTGGCACTGCCGCTAAATGTCATATTGGTACAAAACGCATGAAGAAACTCCATGCTGATGGATCTTTGGACTCATTCGATTTCGAATCAGTTGAGACATGCGAACCATATCTCTTGGTCAAGATGATTAAGGATCCCGTTTTGTTTTTCGATGAAGCGGGCAAGTGATTTATTGGAAATGATACATGTTGATGTATGCAATCCAATGAGTCTTGTAGCGTGCGGTGGATATCATTATTTTCTTATCTTCACTGATGATTTGAGTAGATATAGTGTATATTTACTTAATGAAACACAAGTGTGAATCGCTTGTCAGAGTGAAGTTTAAGATCATCGTGACAAGAAGATAAAAATGTTTGCGATATGATCGTGGAGGTGAATATCTGAGTTACGAGTTTGGCATACAACTTTAGACAATGTGAAAGTTGTTTCACAAGTCACGCCACCTGGAACACCATAATGTGATGGTGTGTCCGAACGTCATAGTCGTACTCTATTGGATATGGTGCAGGCTATGATGTCTCTTATCGTTTTGTTACTGTAATTTTGGGGTATGCATTGGAGACAACTACATTCACTTTAAATAGGGCACCATCTAAATCCATTGAGATGACACCATGTGAACTACGGTTTGATAGAAATCTAAGCTGTCTTTCTTAATGTTTGGGGCTGCGACACTTGTGTGGAAAATGTTTTTGCCTAATGAGCTCGAACCCAAAGCGGACAAATGCATCTTCATAGAATACCCTAAGAACAGTTGGGTGAACCTTCTATCTCAGATCCAAGCATAAAATGTTTATTGCTGAAAGAGGGTCCTTTCTCGAGAAAAGGTTTCTCTTGAAAGAATTGAGTGGGAGGAGGATAGAACTTGATGAGGTTATTGAACCTCTACTTCAACCAGAAAGTAGCGCAGCACACAAAAATGTTTCTGTGAAGCCTACGTCAGTTGAAGAGGAAGTTAATGATGATGATCATGAAAGCTTCGGATCAAGTTACTATCGACCCACGAGGAAATTAGGGCTTGATGAGGTTATTGAACCTTTACTTCAACCAGAGAGTAGCGCAGCGCAGGAAGTTGTTTCTGTGAAGCCTACATTAGTTGAAGAGGAAGTTAATGATGATGATCATGAAGCTTCGGATAAAGTTACTATCAAACCTCGTAAGGCGACAAGGATGTATACTGCTCCTGAGCGGTACGACAACCCTGTCTTGGAGGTCATGTTGTTGGACAACGATGAACCTACGAACTATGGAGAAGCGGTGATGGGCCCGGAAACCAACAAATGGTTAGAGGCCATGAAATCCAAGAAAGGATCCATGTATGAAAACCAAGTATAGACTTTGGTGGACTTGCCCGTTGGACGGCTGGTTGTTAAAGTACAAATGGATCTTTAAAATGAAGACAGACGCTGATGGTAAATGTTACCATTTGTATAGCTCGACTTGTTGCAAAGTAGTTTACGACTAGTTCAAAGAGTTGACTACGATGAGACTTTCTCACTCATAGCGATGCTAAAGTCTGTTGGAATTATGTTAGCAGTTGCTGCATTTTTCAATTATGAAATCTGGCAGATGGATGCCAAAACTTTCTTTCCTTCCTTAAGGAAAGGTTGTATGAGGTACAACCAGAAGGTTTTGTCAGTCCTAAGGATGCTAAAAGGTGTGCGAGCTTCAGTGATTCTTCTATGAAATGAAGAAAGCATCTCGGAGTTGGAATATACACTTTGATGAGGTGATCAAAGTTTTTGAGTCTATACAAAGTTTATGAGAAACTTGTATTTACAATAAAGTGAGTGGGAGCACTATAGAGTTTCTGGTAAGCATATGTGGTTGACATATTGTTGGTCGGAAATGATGTAGAATTTCTAGAAAGCATAAAAGGTTGTTTGAGAAGAGTTTTTCAAAGGAAGACCTAGATAAAGCTACCTAATTGTTGAGCATCAAAATCTATAAAGATAGATCAAGATGTTTGATAAGACTTTCAATGAGTACATACCTTGACAAGATTTTGAAAGAGTTCAAAATGGATCAGTCAGAGAAAGAGTTCTTGCCTGATTTGTAAGGTATAAAGTTGAGTAAGACTCAATGCCCAGTGACTGCAGAAGATAGAGAAAAGATGAGTGTCACCCCCTATGCTTCATCCATAGGCTCTATCATGTATGCAATGCTGTGCACAAGACCCGATGTCATCCTTGCCATAAGTATGGCCAGAAGGTTTCAAAGTGATCCTGGAATGGAGCTCTGGACAGCGGTCAAGATTATCCTTATTAACTAAAAGACTAAGGAGATGTTTCTCGATGATGGAGGTGATAAAGAGTTCGTCGTAAAGAGTTACGTCGATGCAAGCTTTAACAGCAATCCGGATGACTCGTAGTAGCAATCTGGATACGTATTGTGGAGCAACCATTTGGAATAGTACCAAGTGGAGTGTGGTAGCAGTGTTTACGGTCTGACATAGTAATTTGCAAAGTACACACGGATCTGAATGTCGCAGACCCGTTGACTATAAGACCTCTCTCACATGCAAAGCATGATCGAGCCCCAGAACTTATTGGGTGTTAGATTCATAACAATGCGAATCTCATGGTGATGTGAACTAGATTATTTACTCTAGTGCAAGTGGGAGACTGTTGGAAATATGCCCTAGAGGCAATAATAAATTAGTTATTATCATATTTTCTTGTTCATGATAATTGTTTATTATCCATGCTATAATTGTATTGATCGGAGACTTAGATGCATGTGTGGATACATAGACAAAACCATGTCCCTAGTATGCCTCTAATAGACTAGCTCGTTAATCAAAGATGGTTAAGGTTTCCTAGCCATTGACATGAGATGTCATTTGATAGCGGGATCACATCATTAGGAGAATGATGGGATGGACTTGACCCAAACTACAAACATAGCATATGATCGTGTCAGTTTAATGCTATTATTTTCTGCATGTCAAGTATCTGTTCCTATGACCACGAGATCATGCAACTCACTGACACCGGAGGAATTCCTTGTGTGTATCAAATGTCGCAACGTAACTGGGTGACTATAAAGGTACTGTACAGGTATCTCCGAGGGTGTCTGTTGGGTTGGCATGGATCAAGACTGGGATTTGTTACTCCGTGTGACGGAGAGGTATCTCAGGGCCCACTCGGTAATACAACATCACAACAAGCATTGCAAGCAATGTGACTAAGTGTTAGTCACGGGATCTTGTATTGTGGAACGAGTAAAGAGACTTGCTGGTAACAAGGTTGAACTAGGTATGGAGATACCGACGACCGAATCTCGGGCAAGTAACATACGAAAGAACAAAGGGAACGTTATACAGGATTGACTGAATCCTTGACATAGAGGTTCGACCGATAAAGATCTTCGTAGAATATGTAGGAACCAATATGGTCATCCAGGGCCCGCTATTGGTTATTGACCGTAGAGGTGTGTCGGTCATGTCTACATAGTTCTCGAACCTGCAGGGTCTGCACACTTAAGGTTTGATGACGTTTCGGTAGTATAGAGTTATGTATGGTGGTGACGAAGGTTGTTCGGAGTCCCGGATGAGATCCAGGATGTCACGAGGAGCTCCGGAGGTAAATATTGATATATAGGAAGTCCCATTTTGGTCGCCGGAAAAGTTTCGGGCTAATCGGTAATGTACCGGGAGTGCTGGTAGTGTACCGGGAGACCGCCGGGAGGGGTATTTTGACCCAAGAGGATTCATGGGCTGTGGGAGAGTAAATACCAGCCTTTTGTGGGCTGGTGGAAGTCCCACACAAGGCCCATGCGGCTGGGAGAAAAAGCCCAAAGGGAAAAAGGTGGAAAAAGGCCAAAAAAGGGAGGAATCCTAGTCCTACTAGGATTGGAGGAGGAGTCCTCCTCTCCTCCCCACTTTGGTCGACCCAAGGGCTGGATTTTTGGCAGCCAAGACTCCTCCTTCTCTCCTCCTATATATACTATAGGATTTTAGGGTTTTGGCATAGAATTTTCAGCCACGTGCTACCCGTTCCTCTAGTGTATAGTTTCTCCTCCAGATCGGTTTTCTGCAGTGCTTAGGCGAAGCCCTGCCGGAATTGCTCCACCACTATCACCGGAGCGCCTTCACGCTGCCGGTGAACTCTTATCCCTCTCCACTTCCTCTTGCTGGATCAAGATGGTGGAGATCGTCATCAAGATGCACGTTTGCTTAACGCGGAGGTGTCGTCCGTTTGGCGCTAGATCAGAAGGACCGTGAACAAGATCGCGAGACCGTTCGTGATGTGTTCACGGGACGGATCGTGATGAGATCGCGGGATGGATCGTGATGAGATCGCGGGACGGATCGTGATGAGTTCGCAGGACGGATCGTGATTGGATCGCGGGACGGATCGTGATGTGATCGCGGGACGCTCGGCGATTTGGATCGCGAAGATGTTCGACTACACCAACCGCATTTCTTAACGCTTCCCGCTTAGCGATCTACAGGGGTATGCAGATCCACTCTCCCTCTCGTAAATGCTCATCACCATGGATAGATCTTCGTGTGCGTAGGAATTTTTTTGTTTCCTATGCAACGTTCCCAACAGAGACATCATTGAACGCACCGTATCTAATAAGGTTCGATTACGACGTTCGGACACACCATTACGCTGTGGTGTTCGGGGCGGTGTCAACTATGAAAAAATTCCACATTGTCTTAAGTGACTGCCAAACTCATAACTCAGATATTGACCTCCTCGATCAGATCTTAGGAACATAATCTTCTTGTTACGATGATTCTCAACTTCACTCTGAAATTGCTTGAACTTTTCAAATGTTTGAGACTTGTGTTTCATTAAGTAAATATACCCATATCTACTTACGTCATCAGTGAAGCTGAGAAAATAACAATATCCACCACGCGCTGTAACATTAATTGGACCGCACACATCAGTATGTATGATTTCCAATAAGTCACTCGCCCGTTCCATTGTTCCAAAGAACGGCGTTTTAGTCATCTTTCCCATGAGGCATGGTTCACATGTGTCAAGTGATTCAAAATCAAGTGACTCCAAAAGTCCATCAGCATGGAGCTTCCTCATGCGTTTTACACCAATATGACCTAAACGACAGTGCCACAACAAAGTGGTACTATCATTATGAACTCTACATCTTTTGGCAACAATGTTATGAACATGTGTGTCATCACTATCAAGATTCAATATGAATAAACCCCTAACATTGGGTGCATGACCATAAAAGATATTACTCATATAAATAGAACAACCTTTATTCTCTGATTTAAATGAGTAACTATCTCGCAATAAAGAAGATCCAGATATAATGTGCATGCTTAACACAGGCACTAAATAACAATTATTTAGGTTCATCACTAATCCCGATGGTAATCGAAGAGAGAGCGTGCCGACGGCGATCACATCAACCTTGGAACCATTTCCCACGTGCATCGTCACTTCGTCCTTTGCCAGCCTTCGTTTATTCTGTAGTTCCTGCTTTGAGTTGCAAAATGTGAGCAACCGAACCAGTATAAAATAACCAGGCACTACCAGAGCTAGTAAGGTACACATCAATAACATGTATATCATATATACCTTGTTAGTCATTGTTGTTAGGGAACATTGCATGGGAAACAATTTTTTTTCTATGCACAGGAATATCTATCCATGGTTATGAGCATCTACGAGAGGGAGAGTGGATCTACATACCCTTGTAGATCGCTAAGCGGGAAGCCTTAAGAAACGCGGTTGGTGTAGTCGAACGTCTTCGCGATTCAAATCGCCGTGTGTCCCGCGATCCAATGACGATCCGTCCCGCGATCCAATCACGATCCGTCCCGCGATCCGAACATGATCCGTCCCACGAACTTGATCACGATCCGTCTCACAAACTCTATCACGATCCTATCGATCTAGCACCGAATGGACGGCACCTCCGCGTTCAGCACACGTACAGCTTGATGACGATCTCCACCATCTTGATCCGGCAAGAAGGAGTGGAGAGGAAGAGGAGTTCTCCGGCAGCCTGATGGTGCTCCGGCGATGGTGGTGGAGTAATTCTGGCAGGGCTTCGCCTAAGCACTGCAGAAAAACGATCTAGAGGAGAAACTATGCACTAGAGGAACGGGTAACACATGGCTGAAAATCTAGTGCCAAAACACTCAATACCACCAGTATATATAAGAGGAGAGGAGGATAGGAGGCAGCTTGGACTCCAAGCCTTCTAGGATTCGGCCGAACTAGGAGAGGAGGAGTCCACCTCCTCCACTCCTAGTAGGATTAGGATTCATTCCTTTTTTTTCCTTTTTGCCCTTTCCCACCTTTTTCCTTTTGGGTTTTCTTCTCCAGCCACATGGGCCTTGTGTGGGAGTTTCCACCAGCACACAAAGGGCTGATATTCACTCTCTCACAGCCCATGAAGCCTCTTGGGTCGAAATACCCCTCGCGGAGGTCTCCCGGTACACTACCGGCACTCCCGGTACACTACCGATAAGCCCGGAACTTTTCTGGCGACCAAAACAGGACTTCCTATATATGAATCTTTACCTCCGGACAATTCCGGAGCTCCTCGTGATGTCCAGGATATCATCCGGGACTCCGAACAAACTTTGGTCACCACCATACATAACTCTATACTACCGAAACGTCACCAAACCTTAAGTGTGCAGACCCTGTGGCTTCGAGAACTATGTGGACATGACCGAGACACCTCTACGGTCAATAACCAATGGCGGGACCTGGATGTCCACATTGGTTCCTACATATTCTATGAAGATCTTTATCGGTCGAACCTCTATGTCAAGGATTCAGTTCATCCCGTATGATGTTCCCTTTGTTCTTCGGTATGTTACTTGCCCGAGATTCGATCGTCGGTATCTCCATACCTAGTTCAACCTTGTTACTCGCATGTCTCTTTACTCATTCCATAACACAAGATCCCGTGACCAACACTTAGTCACATTGCTTGCAAGGCTTATTGTGATGTTGTATTACCGAGTGGGCCCTGAGATACCTCTCCGTCACACGGAGTAACAAATCCCAGTCTTGATCCATGCCAACTAAACAGACACCCTCGGAGACACCTGTAGAGCACCTTTATAATCAGCCAGTTACGTTGCAACGTTTGATACACACAAGGTACTCCTCCGATATCTGTGAGTTGCATGATCTCATGGTCATAGGAACATATACTTGACATGTAGAAAACAGTAGCAATAAACTGACACGATCATACGCTACGTTTGTAGTTTGGGTCTTGTCCATCACATAATTCTCCTAATGATGTGATACTGTTATCAAATGACATCTCATGTCCATGGCTAGGAAACCATAACCATCTTTCAATCAACGAGCTAGTTCACTAGAGGCAAACTAGGGACATTGTGTTTGTCTATGTATCCACACATGTATCCATGTTTCCAATTAATACAATTATAGCATGGATAATAAAAGATTATCATGAACAAGGAAATACAATAATAAAAACTTTATTTATTGCCTCTAGGGCATATTTGCAACAGTCTCCCACTTGCACTAGAGTCAATAATCTAGTTCAGAACACTATGTGATTTACATTGTAATGAATCGAACACCCATGCAGTTCTGGTGTTGATCATGTTTAGCCCTTGGAAGAGGTTTAGTCAACGGGTCTGCAACATTCAGATCCATGTGCACTTTGCAAGTATTTATGTCTTTCTCCAAGATATAATCACGGATGGAGTTGAAGCGTCGCTTTATGGGTCTGGTCCTCTTGTGAAACCTTGGTTCCTTGGCCAGAGCAATGGCACCAGTGTTGTCACAGAACATGTTCATTGGATTCAGTGCACTGGGCACTACTCTAAGATCTTTCATGAACTGCTTCATCCAGACACGTTCCTTCGCCGCCTCCGAGGCTGCGATGTATTCCGCTTCGCACGTAGAATCAACTACCACGCTTTGCTTGGAACTGCACCAGCTTACCGCTCCCCCGTTAAGAATAAATACGTATCCAGTTTGCGACTTAGAGTCATCCGGATCAGTGTCAAAGCTTGCATCGACGTAACACTTTACGACAAGCTCTTCATCACCTCCATAAACGAGAAACATTTCCTTAGTCCTTTTGAGGTACTTAAGGATATTCTTGACCGCTTGCCAGTGCTCCATTCCAGGATAACTTTGAAACCTTACGGCCATACTTATGGCAAGGCTGACATCGGGTCATGTGCACCGCATTGCATACATGATAGAGCCTATGGCTGAAGCATAGGGGTTGACACTCATCTTTTCTCTATCTTCTTCAGTTACTGGGCATTGAGTCTTACTCAACTTCACACCTTGTAACACAGGCAAGAACCCCTTCTTGGACTGATCCATTTTGAACTTCTTCAAAACTTTATCAACGTATGTGCTGTGTGAAAGTGCTATTAAGCGTCTCGATCTATCTCTATAGATCTTAATGCCTAATATGAAAGCAGCTTCTCCTAGGTCCTTCATTGAAAAACTCTTGTTCAAATATTCCTTCACGCTTTCCAGCATTTCTATATTGTTTCCAATCAGCAATATGTTATCCACATATAATACCAGAAACGCTATAGAGCTCCCACTCACTTTCTTGTAAATACAAGCTTCTCCGTAAACTTGTACAAACTCAAACGCTTTGATCACCTCATCAAAGCCCTTATTCCAACTCTGAGATGCTTGCACAGGTCCATAAATGGATCGCTGGAGTTTGCAAACTTTGTCAGCATTCTCTGGATCGACAAAATCTTCGGGTTGCATCATATACAACTCTTCCTCAAGGAAACCGTTGAGGAACGCTGTTTTTACATCCATCTGCCAAATTTCATAGTCAAAATAGGCAGCTATTGCTAACATGATTCTGACAGACTTAAGCGTCGCTATGGGTGAGAAATTCTCATCGTAGTCAACTCCTTGAACTTGTGAAAAACCCTTTGCCACAAGTTGAGCTTTATAGACGGTGACATTACCGTCCACGTCTATTTTCTTCTTAAAGATCCATTTGTTCTGAATGGCCTTTCGCCCTTCAGGTAATACTTCCAAAGTCCATAGTTTGTTTTCATACATGGATCCCATCTCAGATTTCATGACCTCTAACCATTTCTTGGAATCCGGGTCCATCACTGCTCCTTCATAGCTCGTAGGTTCATTGTTGTCCAACAACATGACCTCCATGTTAGGGGTGCCATACCACTCAGGGGTAGTACGCGTCCTTGTCGACCTACGAGGTTTAATAGCTACTTGATCCGAAGCTTCATGATCATCATCATTAACTTCCTCTTCTACCTTCGTAGGTTCCATAGAAACATCTTTCTGTGCTGCGCTACTTTCTGGTTGAAGTAAAGGTTCAATAACCTCATCAAGCTCTATTTTCCTCCCACTCTATTCTTTCGAGAGAAACTCTTTCTCAAGAAATGTTCCTTTTTTAGCGACAAACACTTTGCCTTCGGATCTGAGATAGAAGGTATACTTGACTGTCTATGAAGACGCATTTCTCCGCTTTGGGTTCCAGCTTTTCAGGCTGAAGCTTTTTGACATAAGCATCACATCCCCAAACTTTAAGAAATGACAACTTTGGCTTCTTGCCAAACAACAGTTCATATGGCGTCATCTCAACGGATTTTGATGGTGCCCTATTTAATGTGAATCCTACTGTCTCTAATGCATAACCCCAAAACGATAGTGGCAAATCAGCAAGAGACATCATAGAACACACCATATCTAATAAGGTTCGATTACGACGTTCGGACACACCATTACGCTATGGTGTTCCGGGTGGTGTCAACTGTGAAACAATTCCACACTGTCTTAAGTGACTGCCAAACTCATAACTCAGATATTCACCTCGTCGATCAGATCGCAGGAACTTAATCTTCTTGTTACGATGATTCTCAACTTCACTCTAAAATTGCTTGAACTTTTCAAACGTTTCAGACTTGTGTTTCATTAAGTAAATATACCCATATCTACCTAAGTCATCAGTGAAGCTGAGAAAATAACGATATCCACCACGCGCTGTAACATTAATTGGACCGCACACATCAGTATGTATGATTTCAAATAAGTCACTCGCCCGTTGCATTGTTCCAGAGAACGGCGTTTTAGTCATCTTGCCCATGAGGCATGGTTCACATGTGTCAAGTGATTCAAAATCAAGTGACTCCAAAAGTCCATCAGCATGGAGCTTCCTCATGCGTTTTACACCAATATGACCTAAACGGCAGTGCCACAACAAAGTGGTACTATCATTATGAACTCTACATCTTTTGGCAACAATGTTATGAACATGTGTGCCATCACTATCGAGATTCAATATGAATAAACCCCTAACATTGGGTGCATGACCATAAAAGATATTACTCATATAAATAGAACAACCTTTATTCTCTGATTTAAATGAGTAACCGTCTCACAATAAAGAAGATCCAGATATAATGTGCATGCTTAACGCAGGCACTAAATAACAATTATTCAGGTTCATCACTAATCCCGATGGTAATCGAAGAGAGAGCGTGCCGACGGCGATCACATCAACCTTGGAACCATTTCCCACGCGCATCGTCACTTCGTCCTTTGCCAGCCTTCGTTTATTCTGTAGTTCCTGCTTTGAGTTGCAAATGCGAGCAACCGAACCGGTATCAAATACCCAGGCACTACTACGAGAGCTAGTAAGGTACACATCAATAACATGTATATCATATATACCTTGTTTGTCGTTGGCCACCTTCTTGTCAGCAAGGTACTTGGGGCAGTTCTGCTTCCAGTGACCAGTTCCTTTGCAATGAAAGCACTCAGTTTCTGGCTTGGGTCCATGCTTGGGCTTCTTTGCAGGAGTAGCAACTGCTTTGCCATCCTTCTTGGTTTTACCCTTCTTGCCCTTGCCCTTAACTTTGCCATTTTTCTTGAAACTAGTGGTTTTATTGACCATCAACACTTGATGTTCTTTCTGGATTTCGGACTCAGCGACTTTTCGCATCGCAAACAGCTCGGCGACTGACTTGTTCATCCCATGCATGTTATAGTTCATCACAAAGCTCTTGTAACTAGGTGGCAGTGATTAAAGAACTCTGTCAGTGATCGCCTCTGGCGGAAGGGCAATTCCCAACTCCGCTAGACGAGTTGAATACCCAGACATTCTGAGTATATGTTCACTAATAGACTCGTTCTCCTCCATCTTGCAAGCATAGAACTTATTGGAGGTTTCATACCTCTCGATCCGGGTGTTCTTCTGAAAGATAAACTTCAAATCCTGGAACATGTCATATGCTCCATGACGTTCAAAACATCTTTGAAGTCCCGGTTCTAAGCCATAAAATATTGCACACTGAACTATTGAGTAATGTCCAGTACATGCCTCCCAAGCGTTCTTAATGTCTTCGGAGGTCATGTCTTCTAGTTGGTCACCAAGCGGTGCATCAAGGACATATGATTTCTGGAAGCCGTGAGGATAATCCTTAGATTACGGGCCCAGTCAACAAAGTTACTTCCATCATCTTTAAGTTTAGCTTTCTCTAGGAATGCATTAAAATTCAGGGGTCCTACTGCGCGAGTTATTGATCTACAACATAAATATGCAAAGTTCACATAGACTATTGTTCAAGATAATGAGTTTAGTTAATCAAATTACTAAAGATCCCACTCAAATTGACATCCCTCAGGTCATCCGAGTGTCACATGATCCAAATCCACCAACTCAATTCCGATCATCACGTGAGTTGAGGTGGCTTAAATGGTGAACATCATTATGTTGATCATATCTACTATATGACTCATGTTCAACCTTTCGGTCTTTTGTGTTCCGAGGCCATGTGTATACATGCTAGGCTCGTCAAGTTTAACCCGAGTGTTCTGCGCGTGCAACACTGGCTTGCACCCGTTGTATGTGAACGTAGAGTCTATCACACCCGATCATCACGTGGTGTCTCAACACAACGAACTTTCGCAACGGTGCACACTCGGGGAGAACACAATTTTATCTTGAGATTTAAGTGAGAGATCACCTTATAATGCTACCGTCGTCCTAAGCATAACAAGGTGCATAAAAGGATTAACATCACATGCAATTCATAAGTGACATGATATGGCCATGAACTTGTGCTTTAGATCTCCATCTTGAAAGCACCGACATGATCTTCATCGTCACCAGCATGACACCATGATATCCATCATCTTGATCTCCATCAACGGGTCGCCATCGAGGTTATCACGCCTTGCATGCTTCTACTACTATTGCTACCGTTTAGCGATAAAGTAAAGCTTTATATAACGCTTAATGATTGACACGCAGGTCATACAATAATTACAGACAACCCTATGGCTCCTGCCAGTTACATAATTTGCTTTTCAACCTTCTCAAGGACCGCCTTTGTCCAATCCGATCCAAGTAAAGTGAGAGAAACTGCCACCCGCAAGCCATGTAGGCAACAAGTTGCGTCGAGGGAACCGGTCTCTCATAAGCGTACGAGTAATGTTGTTCCAGGCCGCTTCATCTCACAATACCGCTGAACCAAAACCGACCAAGTGAGGAAGCAATCTAAGCATCAACGCCCACAAACCTTTTGTGTTCTACTCGAGATCTCATCTACACATAGACCTAGCTCTGGTACCACTGTTGGAGAACGTTGCATGGGAAACAAAAAATTTCCTATGCACACGCAGATCTATCCATGGAGATGAGCATCTACGAGAGGGAGAGTGGATCTACATAGCCTTGTAGATCGCTAAGCGGGAAGCGTTAAGAAACGCGGTTGGTGTAGTCGAACGTCTTCGCGATCCAAATCGCCGTGCGTCCCATGATCCAATCATGATCCGTCCTGCGATCCAATCACGATCCGTCCTGTGATCCGATCACGATGTGTCCCATGAACTTGATCATGATCTGTCTCACGAACTTGATCACGATCCTACCGATCTAGCACCGAACGAACGACACCTCCGCGTTCAGCACACGTACAACTTGATGACGATCTCCACCGTCTTGATCCAGCAAGAAGGAGTGGAGAGGAAGAAGAGTTCTCCGGCAGCCTGACGGCGCTCCGACGATGGTGGTGGAGTAGTTCTGACAGGGCTTCACCTAAGCACTGTAGAAAACCGATCTCAAGGAGAAACTATGCACTGGAGGAACGGGTAGCACGTGGCTGAAAATCTAGTGCAAAACCCCTCAATACCACCAGTATATATAGGAGTAGAGGAGGAGAGGAGGCAGCTTGGCCTCCAAGCCTTCTAGGCTACGGCCGAACAACGAGAGGAGGAGTCCACCTCCTGCACTCCTAGTAGGATTAGGATTCATTCCTTTTTTTTCCTTTTTGCCCATTTCCACCTTTTTCCTTTTGGGTTTTCTTCTCCAGCCACATGGGCCTTGTGTGGGAGTTTCCACCAGCCAACAAAGGGCTGATATTCACTCTCTCACAGCCCATGAAGCCTCTTGGGTCGAAATACCCCTCCCGGAGGTCTCCCGATACACTACCGACACTCCCGGTACACTACCAATAAGCCCGGAACTTTTCTAGCGACCAAAACAGGAGTTCCTATATATGAATCTTTACCTCCGGACCATTCCAGAGCTCCTCGTGACGTCCAGGATCTCATCCGGGACTCCGAACAAACTTCGGTCACCACCATACATAACTCTATACTACCGAAACGTCACCAAACCTTAAGTGTGCAGACCCTGTGGTTCGAGAACTATGTAGACATGACCGAGACACCTCTACGGTCAATAACCAATGGCGGGACCTGGATGTCCACATTGGTTCCTACATATTCTATGAAGATCTTTATCGGTCGGACCTCTATGTCAAGGATTCAGTTCATCCCCTATAATGTTCCCTTTGTTCTTCGGTATGTTACTTGCCCGAGATTCGATCGTCGGTATCTCCATACCTAGTTCAACCTCGTTACTAGCAAGTCTCTTTACTCGTTCCGTAATACAAGATCCCGTGACCAACACTTAGTCACATTGCTTGCAAGGCTTATTGTGATGTTGTATTACCGAGTGGGCCCTGAGATACCTCTCCGTCACATGGAGTAACAAATCCCAGTCTTGATCCATGCCAACTCAACAGACACCCTCGGAGACACCTGTAGAGCACCTTTATAGTCACCCAGTTATGTTGCGATGTTTGATACACACAAGTTACTCCTCCGATATATGTGAGTTGCATGATCTCATGGTCATATGAACATATACTTGACATGTAGAAAACAGTAGCAATGAACTGACAAGATCATAAGCTACGTTTGTAGTTTGGGTCTTGTCCATCACATCATTCTCCTAATGATGTGATCCCGTTATCAAATGACATCTCATGTCCATGGCTAGGAAACCTTAACCATCTTTCAATCAACGAGCTAGTTAACTAGAGGCATACTAGGGACATTGTGTTTGTCTATGTATCCACACATGTATCCATGTTTCCAATTAATACAATTATAGCATGGATAATAAAAGATTATCATGAACAAGGAAATACTTGGGCATATTTCCAACAGTTGGCCGCCTTCTTGTCAGCCAGGTACTTGGGGCAGTTCCACTTCCAGTGATGAGTTCCCTTGCAATGAAAGCACTCAGATTTTGGCTTGGGTCCATGCTTGGGCTTCTTTATAGGAGTAGCAACTACTTTGCCATCCTTCTTGGTTTTACCCTTCTTGGCCTTGCCCTTGACTTTGCCATTTTTCTTGAAACTAGTGGTTTTATTGACCATCAACACTTGATGTTCTTTCTGGATTTCAGACCCAACGACTTTTAGCATCGCAAACAGCTCGACGACTGAATTGTTCATCCCGTGCATGTTATAGTTCATCACAAAGCTCTTGTAACTAGGTGGCACTGATTGAAGAACTCTGTCAGTGATCGCCTCTGGCGAAAAGGCAATTCCAAACTCCGCTAGACGAGTTGAATACCCAGACATTCTGAGTAGATGTTCACTGATAGACCCGTTCTCCTCCATCTTGCAAGCATAGAACTTATCGGAGGTCTCATACCTCTCCATCCGGGCATTCTTCTTAAAGATAAACTTCAACTCCTGCAACATCTCATATGCTCCATGACATTCAAAACATCTTTGAAGTCCCGATTCTAAGACATACAATATTGCATACTGAACTATTGAGTAATCTCCAAAACGTACCTCCCAAGCGATCTTAACGTCTTCGGAGGTCATGTCTTCTGGTTGGTCACCAAGCGGTGCATCAAGGACATATGATTTCCGGGAAGCCGTGAGGATAATCCTTAGATTACGGGCCCAGTCAACAAAGTTACTTCCATCAACTTTCAACTTAGCTTTCTCTGGGAACGCATTAAAATCCAGGGGTGCTACATCACGAGCCATTGATCTACAACATAAATATGCAAAGTTTACTTAGAATATTGTTCAAGATAATGAGTTTAGTTAATCAAATTACTAAAGCTCCCACTCAAATTGACACCCCTCAGGTCATTTGAGTGTCACATGATCCAAATCCACCAACTCAAGTCCGATCATCAGGTAGGTTGAGGTGGCTTCAATGGTGAACATCATTATGTTGATCATATCTATTATATGACTCATTTTCGACCTTTTGGTCTCTTGTGTTCCGAGGCCATGTCTTTACATGCTAGGCTCGTCAAGTTTAACCCGAGTGTTCTGCCCGTGCAACACTGGCTTGCACCCTTTGTATGTTAACATAGAGTCTATCTCACCCAATCATCACGTGGTGTCTCAACACGACGAACTTTCGCAACGGTGCACACTCGGGGAGCACACAATTTATCTTGAAATTTAAGTGAGGGATCACCTTATAATGCTACCGTCGTACTAAGAAAAACAAGGTGCATAAAAGTATTAACATCACATGCAATTCATAAGTAACATGATATAGCCATGAACTTGTGCTTTAGATCTCCACCTTGAAAGCACCGGCATGATCTCCATCGTCGCCTGCACGACACCATGATCTCCATCATCTTGATCTCCATCAACGTGTCGCCATCGGGGTTGTCACGCCCTGCATGCTTCTACTACTATTGCTACCATTTAGCGATAAAGTAAAGCATTACATAGCGCTTAATGATTGACACGCAGGTCATAAAATAATTAAAGACAACCCTATGGCTCCTGTCGGTTGCCATACTGATCGACATGCAAGTCGTGAAATTCTATACATCACATGATCATCTCATACATCACATATATCACATCACAACATGCCCTGCAAAAACAAGTTAGACGTCCTCTAATTGTTGTTGCATGTTTTACGTGGCTTCTACGGGTTTCTGGCAAGAATGAATCTCGCCTACGCATAAACCACAACGGTGATACATAATTTGCTTTTCAACCTTCTCAAGGACCGCCTTTGTCGAATACGATCCAACTAAAGTGAGAGAAACTACCACTAGCAAGCCATCTAGGCAACAAGTTCCGTCAAGGGAACCGGTATCTCGTAAGCATACGAGTAATGTTGGTCCGGGCTGCTTCATCTCACAATACCGTTGAACCAAAATACGACCAAGGGAGGAAGCAATCTAAGCATCAACTCCCACAAACCTTTTGTGTTCTACTCGAGATCGCATCAACACATAGACCAAGCTCTGATACCACTATTGGGGAACGTTGCATGGGAAACAAAAAATTTCCTACGCACACGCAGATCTATCCATGGTGATGAGCATCTACGAGAGGGAGATTGGATCTACGTACCCTTGTAGATCGCTAAGCGGAAAGCGTTAAGAAACGCGGTTGGTGTAGTCGAACGTCTTCGCGATCCAAATCACCGTGCGTCCCGCGATCCAATCACGATCCGTCCCGCGATCCAATCACGATCCGTCCCACGATCCAATCACGATCCGTCCCACGAACTTGATCACGATCCGTCCCACGAACTTGATCACGATCCGTCCCACGAACGGACGGCACCTCCGCATTGAGC